>JAQQZY010000010.1:20239020-20258425 GCA_030068375.1 Ostorhinchus rueppellii | reverse complement strand
TATATATATATGTATATATACTTTTATTGTGGTTTTGTGATATTTGTGTATTTAAATAAAGTGTATACATTTGTGTAAACTGTCCTTCAGTAGGAGTCAAGGCAGAGAGAGAAACAAAGAAAAGATGCAGTTATTGCTGATTATCCAAACAGAAAATTGATCAGGAGTCAATAAATCAATAGAAAATAAGATTAATAAGCAAAATCTACTAGGGTATTGGTATTTTAAATCCCATCAACCCCTGTTCCTTATTAGCAATAGCTTTTGCTACAATGAAATTCAGTAATGAAATTAAATATCAATATGTGACTGGCCACTCTCCTCCATATTGGAGTCATTCCATTGTATTATGGGCTGGGATAATGGGATTTTGTCATGGGAAATGACAAACAGAATAAAACAATGGGAGATAAAACATTTCCAGGGTACATTTTTATTCTAGGTTTAATGTCCTGTCCAAAGACACAGCACTCTTAAATTCAGCTATAAAACTACACACTGAAGTGGCCACTGTGGGATACTTGGTAGGTCTAAATTACCAGATGCTCTGAAAAATAAATCTAATAAGTCCTTTTATTCTCATTTCTAGGGTAACAGCTCTGACAGCCCAGTGCCCTCCACGTCAGAGTCCAGCACCCCCAGCGGCCGACGACCTTTATCACAAACCCCGACCCGTTCCCGTCCTCACATCTCCTACTCCCCTCTCGTTTGTCGCACACATCCCTCTGTCGGTGAAGATGAGGATGAACAGGGCAGCCCAGAGACCGTAAGGCGGGGCAAGTCCAAAGAGGGGGTCAAAGGCGAGGACAGCCATCACCCATCCCCTCCTCGACGCTACCCGTCTGAGCCGTTCCTGGCTTCACAAGAGGACGACCACAGCCCAGACCCCACCGGCCCCATGGAAACGCTGACCTTTGAGGCGGCAGTGGCCTGCAGCCTGGGACGCTCAAACACCATCAGCTCAGCTCACCCGCGTTTGCGGAGTGGCTGGCACGTCCCCAACGGACACTTTCGAAAGCGTCTGGCGCAGACGACCTCTGTGGCAGGCTGCGATCCACTCAGTGACACAGAGGAGGACGACAGGTGCTAGGGCCAGGACGCACAGCGAGGGGGAGGAGGGTAAAATCCCAGAGAGGTGTTGTTAATGCGACTCTTTAATCAGTGCTTTGAGGCCATGAGACTTCTGGATGTTTGGTAAAATGTGAATCAAAAAAAGACTAATACTTCCTGAAACTGTAGTTGCCAATTCACACAGAACACTGACATTGAATAAGGTCTATTTCCTGACTTGTACTTGATGACTGAGAGTAATAACTCATCTCAAATAACTGCGGGATGCAGAAAATAAACAAAAGGGTCCAATTTTGTCCTTTGTGTTACTAGGTATTTTCATTTCTGAAGATGTTTCTCAATGATTCAGTATTGCTCTAAACAGTATTTATCTGTGGGGTGTGTGAATATGTAACTACATTTTCTTATAAATTAATTGTTTTGTAAATACATTGTGATCATCATGCCATATTCATTTCTTAGGAACAGAATAATACAACCAGCCATCAAGAGGTGACCTGAAACTTTACCAGACAATGAGTATTCTAATAAGTAACACTCAATAATGCTGGATTTTTTTACAGTATGAATGAATGTGCAGGTTACACTGCCTGATTATCCCTGTTGTTTTTCTTTTTAGTAATTCCTTTGCTGTAATAAGTTGAGGCATATGAGTAAAGGTATAGATTAACATAGAAAAAAAGCTTACTTGTTAGTTCACCCTGTTTTATTGTTAAATATATGCCACAACTAACCTTTAAAATGGGCAATGAACTTGTTAATCATCATTTTACCACATTTTTTAAATTTTCATTTTAATGTTTTTACCAGTCTGCACCCTTTAAATGATTGTTTTCTATCAAATGTATTTGCCATTTGATTTTGAAAATTGTTGGGTGTGTAATCCATGAACTGATATGACAAGAAGAAAATGATCTTTCATCCTTTGGCATTATTTTCCTCCTTGTGAATATTATTATGAACCACTGCAGACAATGACTGTAGAAACTTTGTAGACACACCATGACACGTTTGCTTCACAAATTAACTTCTATTACTTACTAATAATGTACAGAGAAATTATGCTGTTTGTAACATTTAGAGAAAAAATAAACACCATCAGCTGATGAGCTTTAAAGATAAAGGAATCTTTGAATGTTCATTTTAAGGTTTGTGTATTTGTTTTATTTGCCTGAAGAAAGCCAATTCTGTGAAACTCACTTAACCAAAAACATGGAGATTTGTATCATAAATTCCTGGAATGCAAATACTTTGTGGGTTTTTATGTGTACAATAGCTGTATATAAAAATAAAGGTGTCATCATGTTGCTGCTGCCATTATTGGATGGATTTTTTTCCCCTAAACCACGGAAAAGCATTAAATGAACAGAGCTAGCAATTATTTGTTCATTGTTTTACACGGATAGTACGTGCGGTAGTATGTAGGCTATTTTCAAAACTAACCTCTGTTTAATGGATGGTCTGTTAATAATAGGATGTATTTCATGAAATGGATGGATGGATGGATGGATGGATGGATGGATGGATGGATGGATGGATGGATGGATGGATGGATGGATGGATGGACACAAAACGCTATGAATGTAAATATATTTTCCAAGTAACACTGGTAATCTATTATTGTGTTATGTGTTAATTGCATTTCATCTAAAAAATGGATAGGAGTACTTTGCAGTTTCTGTTTTTATTTAATTGAAAATCCTTGGTCAGTAACCTAAATAATTAGTATCAGTAAGTCAAAACTACATTTAATTAAATAAATGATAAACAGAAAGTAAGAATATGTAAACCATATAAAATTACATGTAAAAAATTTAAAATCTCGTGTGTGCGTTTAAAATTGAAAAATATCTTTTACAACGATATCAAAATCAGGGCTCAAACGTAATAGTTTTAATAGTTTTTAAGTCTTGTACTGTGAAAATGGATGGAATATGAGAATTCGCCTTCCTATTGGTTTACGTAAAAGACACCATCCAATCCTTGCGCAGAGTCACGTACATCCCCTTACGTCATATCCAGCGGACCGATAACAAGTCCTCCTGTTAAAGAAAGAGCTAGCTGGAAATAATAACAGTTTAATGTTACTCACGAAGTTAAAATGCCGTAATGTCGCTAGTGCTTACTACACGGACAGCGCAGTATTACAACCACGGTTGCCGCTAACGTAGATATTTTGTAGAAATTTAACTTACTACAAGGGAATGAGCGACACTTATCGAGGAAGTAGCCCAGCTGGCTAGCGAAAAAGTAGCTAGCTAGGTTGCTAGCTGTCGTTAGCAAGGGAGTTCTTTGTTTTGTTTTTCAGGTGGTGGTCCGTGTAAACATGAAGAGAAACTAGCATGGACATTTGCTTACACATGTAACGTTTGTGTAAGAATTCAACAGCTATGCATATGGTACATTTGGAAGAAGACAGCTGCATTATAAATTAGTAATATTGTGGAGTATCAGGAAAATACTAGTAACTAGCATCCGAGAGCAACTTTAGCAGCAAGGATCTAATTTTTCATCGATAGTCACTGGTGAAAGATAAATATGGGCAACTGTCTGAAGTCTCCGACATCAGACGACATTTCTCTGCTTCATGAATCCCAGTCAGACAGGGCAAGTTTTGGCGACGGGATAGATCCGGATCTGGAGCCACCTCCGCCGTATCAGGTGAGAAGCTGTTAGCAGTAAACTTCCATGTTTATTCAAGAAAAATAAAGTTTTTATTAATTCAGGGTAAATTGTTTTAGGACTAATGGTATTTTTGAAATGAAAATATGCTAGTTTGCTTCATAGAAATAGTGTCAAATTCCCGTGGCCTTCTGGATTGTGTCGGTGCCAGTCTGAGTAGAAGTGCACCCTAGAGAACAAAATAATTTTAGAATTATTCACTCTGGCTGCAGCTTGTCTAGATGTCTAGACCAGACAGCATGGTTTTTTTCCATTGTGACACCGCACAGAACACGACCGGTCAGACGACTTTGTCCAAACAATGTAAACAGATTTAAGAGGATTTCGCTTTCATTTTTTTTTTGGTTTATTTTTTTTCAGGAGCAGGCTCACATGCCCATGTACCATCCCACGCCTAGTCAGGCCCGTCTAGCCACCCAGCTGACAGAGGAGGAGCAGATCCGCATAGCTCAGCGCATCGGCCTCATCCAGCACCTCCCTAAGGGCGTTTATGATGGAGGGCAAGATGGCTCAGAAAAAAAGATCAGAGAGTGAGCGTTTTGCTTTTCACGAATTTACAGTAATGAGTGAACTGAAGTGTACATGCTGATATTACTTTTCTTTTAAAGTTTGGGACATGGAACAGAAGGTCTGTTCGTGGGGGATTAGGAACTTGGTGAAATGTATTCTACACCCCCACTCCAAATGCTCAAACTGTTTCTCTATAACATTAAGAGGACTTGGAGATTTTTGAAATGCAATAACACAATAGCAACTTGCTGTTTCACTGCTGGTAGCTTTGTTTTTGTACACACTTAATAAAATCATATGTTAAAACCCCTACTGTATTTAAAGATCATATTGAATGGGCATGGGGTGAGGTTTGAAAAGATGGTCATTTCAGTGGGGGGGCAGGCACAAATGAGGATCAGATAATTTTTCAGAAGGTTCAAAGTATTTCTTTAGGAAAACAAAAAGAGAAGCTTCAAGTATTTGGGGAAAATATATTAAACTAGTATAAGCCTAATAAGTTTTGTAGTTTGATAATATCACTAATACTTCCGTGTATGTAAGTTCTCCATGTCCTCAATTTACAGATGCGTGATTTGTATGCTGGACTTTGTATATGGGGACCCCATCCGGTTCCTGCCCTGTATGCACATCTACCACATGGACTGTATAGATGACTGGCTGATGAGATCCTTCACCTGCCCCTCCTGCATGGAGCCTGTGGATGCTGCCCTGCTCTCCACCTACGAGACCAACTGATTTTTCACCCTAACCCCCCTCACCTATTAGAACACAGTAACTGCCCTCTTACATTACAAAAGGAGTTGAAAATTACCTTTGCTGTTGTCTTGCACTTTCAAAAGTTGTTCACCTAATGTTGGCCTTCTCTACCCCACAAAGTCATAGTCAGAGTCTGCAAACATGCGCATATATAAGCCAGTCTTGCTTATAAATTACACACATCAGTAAGAAACTGCTTCCGGACAACCCCGCATGATTGTCATAGTGTGTGTTTGTCTTTCTGAAGCAGCATCCAGTGTTGCCGCTGTTGTGAGCACATGGACTTTGTGTCTGTGAATGTGTGTTTGTGTTGGGGGAGGCTGTTTGGTCTGTGATGACTGTCCACTTGAGCTGGTCTCAGTGGTGTTACTTCTCAAATGATCCCATTTCACTTTCATTCCCAGTCAGATGACATTCAGATAGATGAGATTAAAAAAATATTGACTAAAATACTAAATGTTGCTAAAAAAATCTGCTGGAATTATTTGCAGCATCTTTTGGCAACAGCAGTCAGAAACTTCCTTAATGTTTGAGTCTCCTAGCACGCTTTTTCTTACTTTCTTTTTTTTTTTTTAAGGCCCGACACTTAGGCGATGTAGTAACACACAACTTAAGTTTACATTTTTGATGTTTGACAATAAAGAAGAAACTGAATTCTTCATCCATAGCAGTCAGGACTACAAAGAAATTATGCACACACAATACAAAAATTATCCAAAGTTTGTAGAGTACCAGTATACATAATGGAAAATAAAGTTTCACATTTTTGTCGTCGGTCACTCTGAAAGGCCAGATGTTTAAAATGCTTCGAGCAGAAGGGAAAAACAAGGCTGTGCAACATGAATGTTTTACTAGAAGGTGTGTAAAGTCAGCCAGTGTAAAGGGCTCAAATGTGCATGAGCAGGTGGATCAGTCAAACATTAGAAATGCTTGCACACACTTCATCTGATCCAGAGATTTGCACTTTACTTATAGGACAGTATCTTAAACAATATATTAATATATGTACCTTGTAACCTTGCACTATCAATATTTAATTCCTTTATCTCCTGAGATGCAAACATTATACAGTCGATAAAGACATTTTCAAAGCTGTCAGTAGTCACTTACCACGTTGAAGTAAGCCTGAAGATCTATTCCATGAAATCTGTGATTCAGTGGTGTGAGCCTCTGCTTTATTCTGCTCAATTTGATTTTTTTTTCCCATGTGTTTTTTTTTTTGTTTTTTTTTTTGTGTATAAATCAAGGGACAGAGGCTTGATACAGTTCGAGATAGAAGAGATATGGTGTCTGAATCCACTTTTTTTGTCCCTTTTTGTTGTATTTCACCATAAATTACACTTTTTATCTTTTTTTTTTTTTTCCAGTAGATGTAGTTCGAGTGAATGGTGTTTCTTTTGAGTTACGGCATTATTGTTAATTATGTGTATTTGGTTTTCTGTTGTTTATCATCCATTTTTTGTTACATTAATCACAGACGTTTGTGTAGGAGGCTTATTTCATAGCTTTTACACTGGTTAAAGCCTGACTGTGCAAACCTCTGTCCCAGCTGAATTTCAGAGTGTAAGAGACTTCTCTTATGGTGTGACATTTACAGTGAGATATCCAGTTTTCCACTGAGCTTTCCTTTGGCTGTGTTTTTTCAACTTAAGTTTAAACATTTATTGAAAATTAATTCCTCTAATCTTGTTTAATTTTGTTCTTTTTCAAAGTCCTCATGTAAAAAAAAAATAAAATAAACAAGAAAAAAAACTATATTTGGTGTTGTTTACTTACAGGCAGTTACTGACATTTCATCCTGGAAAAAAAAAATTGGCATGAGCTGGAACAGGAGACTAATTCATGCTACAGGGGAGATTTGTGGTACCATGGTCACCCCATTGAGAGATTATAGAAAACACTGTTGCAAAATACTCCTCTAAGCCTTTCCTTGATGCAATCTTAATGATTTGCAGTAGCTGGAAAATGTGATTGTGTGCCCTGTGTAACCTCAGTATTATTTAAGCTTGAGTCTTTGTGGACATTTTTCTTTTGAAAGATCCATTGTGGTGCAGACGTCATAAGTGAATCACACTGTGAAACCAGTGAATCTTCACATCTCCACTAATAATGCGCTGCAGGATTTCTGTTGTGTTTCTATAATGCTTATGTTCATACACATCAGTTCTGAAAGGATGGATTCTGCAGTATTTTACATGTAGCTCTGGTCTGGGTTGTGAAAGTACTCTATATCTGTATATGAATCATTTGAGTACAATACATTGAGAATCATTGACCAGTGAATTTTAATTGAATCTTATGAGGTCAGTGAGGATGTGTTTTATGTTGTGCACAGTTTATGCAACATAACACCCATGAAAACAAATCCTCACCCTTGTTTTTGTCTAAGGTCTACAGTGGTGAAGTGTGGTGTTTACTGAGGTTGCGACATTTGGCCACACTATTTTCCCAGGGCACACATTCATCTTAATGAAACTCAAATTGGAACAAGTATCTGATTGCAACATGTCCTCTTTTTCTTTGGATTAAGCACTGACAGTTAATCAGCTTTGCAATGATCTGCATGGTTTTTATTTTGGAGATTAGATTCAGAAGTTGGGTAACTCAATACAGACAGACCAGGAAAGGTTAATTGATGAAATTCTGCCATAATACGATTTTGTATGGCAACATGTTAAATCTCTGCAAAAAATCTCAAGAATTTTAGGGATTATAGGTTCTTGGGTTTTGCGAAGCATTATTTGATAAAGGGGGGGGGGAGGCTGCTGGTTCCTTGAAAATACTAGCATTCAAAGTGAAGACCACAATCCAGCCGTTGTCTGAGGAGGTGTGTTTGTATGACTTTTGTGAAAAATAAGCAATAGGGATTGAGTGTGTGAATTTAAAACTTAAGAAATACATTTATGTTTATTTATTTATATTATTTAGATGGAGAATGTTATTGTGATGGAGATTTTCACTCCAGATTTAAGGTGACTGAATGAACAGGCCATACAAAAGACACCACAGTGTTTTGATTTTGCTGGATTTATTTTTTCAACCATGACATATTTATGGACAGAGCACACAAATAAGAACATAATATCATGTTTTCTGACATGATGACTCAGTATATTTAGCCTTGTTTTAATACAGAAGAGTTGTCAGTAACATTTAAACAGCTGACTGCTGCTGACCAGGTGAGTGCTCAGACATTATGGTTTGTACATCCCATGGAAGGTGACGGGGATGGTGCACTCCACCTCAGCTCTGGCGATCTCTGACAGATCCTTGGCGTTGAGGATGAGGAGGTAACTTGGTCTCTGAGAACCTGGAGCCACTACAATTGTCAGCAGCACACCTGCGGAAAGACAACCAGTGTTACTTCATAACGTCACCCGCATAAACGGTAATATTTTTAACATCCTAATATGATTTCTACCATATTTCACTCCTACTCCATCTGACATACCATCGTCCTCATCTACGCCATCAGGGGTCTGAACAAACAGGGGCTCTGAGGGGTAGGAGTCTGGTTCCTGCCATACCCAGGTCTCCCTGGTCTTCACATTCAGTTTGCAGATCTGGAAATATTTTTTTTAAAGTCATAAAATAGCCTGTTTTTCTACATAAGGAATCTAAACACAAAAGTTGAATTTAGCCCACCCTGTCTGGGATGAAATGGTTCAGACCCAGACCGTAGGCATATGTGTAATTCTTCCCTGCGAACTTCTCATAGTTGATCTGTGGGAACTCAAATGCTGAAGAAAACAAAACAAAGTTAATTAAGTGAATGACATTCTTTGCATTGCCGTGTCCATGGTGATGTAAATTAATATTTTTCAACCTTGAGGTCACATGGAATTCAAATGGGTTTGGCTGAAATTTCTAGTAATCGATAAAAATAACAAAAAAATTAAAAATAACTATTACCAGAGATAATCACAAACAGAAAAGACATGACAAACTGAAGCACTGTGGTACTGTTTATCTGTCAGATGTTCTCTATGTTCGGTTTCAGATGCTGCAGCTCTTTCATAATTCATAGTTTAGTTATTGTTTGTTTAGTATTAATTGTCATCCTTGTAAATCCAAGCTGGACTGACTGAACATATCCTGACCAAGGAAAACAACATTCTCACTTTGTGCAGTAATCTGAACCTGGCTTTTCTGCCTCCGTCCATAATAACATATATTATATAGACTAAATGTGTCTAAAATTAATGTTTATTTGCAACATAGTATAGCAAAATATTACATGATCAAAAACAAATCAGTTTTAGGAAAAAAAAAAGTCTCTGTTTTGAATGTCTGGGGTCGGCAGATTTTTGTGATGTTAAAATGGGGTCATGAGCCAAAAAAGGTTGGGAAGCACTGATGTAAATGAAACTTGATGTATACACCTTGGCGAGGTCCGGAGAACAGCACCTCAGGCTCCAGCCAGATGGTCCCGTCAGCATGCATCACCGCTGTAGCTGTGGTGTACGGCAGGCTCACGAGGTTCTTCCCCTGCTCCTCCTACATCAACCCCCCCCCCCCAAAAAAAAATAAAAACAGCAAAATGAGCCTCTTAATCTGCATGTAGCTGTGAGAGTCCCTTTGGTGAATATGGCATGTGGCTTACCTTGTGGATATCCAAAGGAATTACATATCTGCGCACCTCCGGCTGAGGTGCCATCATGGCGGCCTTCTTCACCTCCTCCCAGTTGGCTCTTAGGTTTGCCAACCAGAGATAGTTGTAAACAAACTCAAAACTGTAAGAATGGAACAATAATCAACAACATTAATGCACCCCTGTCACATTGATCTGCAGACGGTGTGTAAGCTTAAACTGAAGCTCAACATTTAGGTCTGCAGTTACCCTTTCCATGCACAGAGGTCCACAACAACAAAACCTTGATCCTCATAGGTGTTGATGTGATGGAACATGCCAATGGGAGCCCCTTTGAACTTGTGATCGATGTACTCTCCTGGGTCTTTCCTGGCAATGTGGAACAATGTCTACAAAGCACAGTGAAAATTGAACCTCTTAACATTCACCCTTTCCATGGGTTGAGGATTAGGATTAGAATAGAAAAAGTCACAAATTTAATTTTGAGTCACATGTAACCCTAGCTGTTAAATAGCAGCAAAGGTTTATTTATTTCAATCTCATTGCTTTTCTTACGCCTTGGCCTTCGTTGGATTCGAAGCAGTCCATGTAGTTGGATCCTCGGATGCTCCAGGCACTCAAGAACTTCAGCAGGTTGATTTTCACTGGGGTCTCCACAAAGATAATGTAGTTTTCAGACATGCCAAAGCTGCAGTGATCACATAAAGAGTTGATCAAGCTGGAAGGTATGGCCTCATGTTAACAACAGACTAGTAGGAAGTGGAGGCTAATACATGCAACACACACCTGTGCACGTAGGAGGGCTTGAACCTCTCGGCGCTAGGGAATTGCACCACCACCTTGGACTTCTCAATGGGATCAGACTTATCTGGGAGACACGGAAAAAAACATCTGTCAAGCTAATGTGAAAAAGAAAATCTCTTCAATATTCTTAAAATGAAGTACATGAGGTTAAGTTTCAGTCTTGCAGTAAGTAAAATGACCCTGACAGAGTAAACGCCTTTTACACGACAATTTGCTTGGTGTTTGAAAGGGGTCAGTGTAATTCATTTAGCCCTGAATCACAATTTAACAGCAATATTTTGGTAAAACATTCATGTGGCCTCTTGAAAAGGCCGTGGCTGTTTAAGTGGCTGTTTTAGTGAAATGTTAAATGCACTGTGGCGGAACCTAACCTTTCTGTGTGGGTGGAATCCTGACAACATTGTAGGCCAGAGTTGCTCCTTTTCCCATGCAGTTTCCAATGTTATACACAGTGCCATCTCTCTCGATATGGGGATGAGCTGTCACTCCATTAATGTTGATGTAATTGCACATATCAACCTTTGTAGAAACAGAACACATTTTATTGCTGCTCATTCTACAAGTTCTGAAATGTAAGTTTTATAAGTTACTTGGTGTACCTTCTTCAGTGTTTCCAAGGTATCAGGGTTTACTTTGGTGATAAAGTTGGTTTCTGTTACGGCATAAAAATCCTCCCCCACAGGATAGACGTTCACCAGGCAGTTGTCTGTGACCTCAACACCTTTAAAGTAAGAGAAAAACCTGCAAACAAAAGCCGATACTGTAAACTCTATAGCACAGCAATAAATAACCTAGCATATCTGTGTACAACTCACCTGGAGAAAATGTTTTTGCAGGGATCAGGGTATGCAAAGGTGCCAAACTCAGTGATCACCACACGCTTTTCTGTGATGGCTCGGACATATGCATCAGTTTTGACAAACCTAAATGAAGATAAAGACACAGAAAAAGAAAGTTCACCCTCAAATCTTATATGATTCAGCTGTCCCTTAATTCCTACAGTAAAGTATCCCATACAGTATGCCCTAGTGTGTTTTCATGTCTATAAATAAACATGTATCCTCCCTGAATCAGCACTTAAATGATAAAATCAGCAATATTTGAGCCTTAATGGCATTAACACAACATCAGCATGTGAAGCAGAGGGTACAAAGATGCTCTAAATCAATTTTTTTTTAATGGAATTCCTGCAAATACACACACAAAAATGAAGATGCTTACTTTCTGTAATAGGTGACCTGGCCATTCTTGAAGTCAAATTTGTGCATGAGGGCCTGGCCATCAAAGAGGTGGTAGAAAGGTTCATCTCCAACCTCAAACAAGCCGGGTCCCAGCCGGAGAAGACTGCCTTTTAGGAATGACGGAATCCTACCTGTGAATACAAAAACAGACACATTGTTTGAAATCTTTTTAGGGTATACGATTTGTATTTCGGGTGATTAGATGGAGGTCTTGAAAAATACAGAACAAAAGAATGAATGTAAAACCAACCTGTGACCGTGGCTGGAAGTGGCTCAGAAAGCTCCTCACATGTCTCAAAAATCTTCCTGTAGCCCCCAGCTGGGTGTTCAAATCTGTTATTGAGAAGTAAAGCCAACAATAAGATGTGCAATCAAGTGAAATAAACGAGAAGAAAAGCCTAGCACGGTTGCTTTTTGGCTTTGTGTATTTCACACAGATCGGGGAGTTCACGGCCTGGATTCTGTATGAGCTGGAAGTCACAAGGTTAAAGACCTTCTCATACAAAAACTCATCAGCATATAGGAATAAAAAGAACAGCTCTAACATAAGAGCAAATAATACGCAAATGTTTGAAAAATGATCAAAATTTTTACAAAAACTTCAGGAATAGAGAGTAAAATATAAAACATCTTACTTCTAAGAGTCTGGATTTAAAAAAAACAACTCACCGGCTGACCATGGTTCCTTCTTACTGTGGTAACAAACAAAGCAACTCTCAAGAAACCACCGGTCACTTCTGAACTGGACGGCTCTGATCTCCCTGTGGATTTGAAGTATTTATCCATCTAGTGACCCTAACATTGACTGCAACCTTTGTTGTAAACTTTTCTCCTGGCCAATCATGTTGCACCAAGAACAAGAATCCCATTGTGACGATATCCTACATCGAATGACTCAATCACTACACTTCTGCAACCGGATTTATTATAGAAAATATTTATTACAGAGAGCTATGCTTGGCAAAGGTGTTGCAATAGTGCATGTGATTCCTGTTTCTTGTGTTGTCTCAACAGTTCGCATTTTGTTATTTATGTCATGCTGAGTCACACTCAATATAATTAGCTTTAAGTATATTTCTGCAGTGTAAGGGCTAAATGGCATTATTAAGCTGCCTGAGGATTAAGTGCAGCAAATTATTAACTTTCATATTATTAATTATGCCAGTTAATAATTAAAGGGTACCAAAAACAAGTTCTTGGTCTATTTCAGGAAAGTAGTGTGAGCCAGGCAAAAGATTTGAGGGCTGAATAATATTCCTTGTGAAAGACTAAATCTTTATTGTTATTATTAGGAGATTGTGTTCAGTAATCGTAACACAATGGTAAATGGATGAAACGTGGCTAGTCTTTGGTCTGAACGCAGAATGCACTAACTTTCTTGTCTCAGTGCAGCTATAATCCAGGTGTAGGGATTATGATCTGTGCAGCCTAAAGACAAATGATGTATTGTTCCTCTTGGGAAAAACAACCTTAGCTGATGATATCTACCAGTTGTAATTGTGTCAGCAGTCAAGATTTTGATGACCATCTTTTATACCACCCATTGTACTTTTTTTTAATAAATGTTATTTCGAATAAATATAACACACTTAGAAATCATGTTAAGTCACTTTACTTAGAACTGTCATATTAAACAATAGCTGGTATTTCTAAACCGATCTTTGAATTTCAATCTTAAGTATGTGTGTGTATTTTTTTTTTTTTTAATATATTTTTTTAGTTAGTATATTGATGTATTAATATGATTTGTAAAACTTAAGACTGACACTTTGTAAAACTAGGCCTTATAAGTGGAAGTTGAGTCTGGATTGTTTTCTCCGAAGTCATGGTTTTCAAGGTGAATTTTTTTAAAACTGTTTTAATGTTGGTCAATAGAAAAAATATATATAATGATGTGAAACATAGTTCAATCACGATAAAGAAATATTGGAATCTCATATATTTCACGTGTTTAGAATGTAATTGATTAACATAGACACATTTACTTAACCTTATACAAACAGAAAGGGAAAATTATAATTTAACCTCATGCACAGTTATGTTAAATGTACTGGGTTTGTGGTCACGTGACACTCCTTGGTTTTCAGCATGGAGGGCGTCATCTGCTGGTCATTAGGTTATTGGTTGTGTGACAAAACCGGCTTATCGTACAAGTCTTACATAGTGATGATAAAGAAAATAAGATTTAATGTCTTATAAATATGAAGTGATAAAATTACAATCTTAAAATGATGACTTTTCCATGATAAATGGTGACTTTTTGAGCCGTTTACAACAACGGGAGCCGCACACTGTGCGCATGCGCAGTTTGTTCAGGGACTTACCCAATATGGCGGTTAAGTGGTACAACCTGTAGTTGTCTCCGTAATGCTTGTATAATTTTGGTAGTTGATAAATACCTAACGCCTATTTTTGTATTTAATATAATACGTCGGTTACACTGATTTAACCTTACTGTAATTTAACTTCAACGCTGGTGTTATTATTGAAACGCGTTAACTTGGAAAGATGAATTATACCACGAAGGTGGTCCAGGTGACGAATGTGTCTCCAAGCACAACGTCGGAGCAGATGCGAACACTTTTCGGTTTTCTGGGGACCATTGAAGAACTGAAGCTGTTTCCACCCGAGTAAGTAAAGTATTTGGGAATATACCAGTTGAAATACGAACGCGGATAGCTGATTACTTCGTCATCTTTAAGATTTATATAGAAGAAAACGTGGGCCTATCGCGCTAGCTTCCAATAATCTAGATTAGCATTAGCCATAGGTTAGCTAATCAGATATGTCTTTATAGAGTCCACCGAGAAAGCTTCAGTGGGCTACTTTGTATACTTTGAATTCTAATCGTGGTTTTACCTCAGAATTTTAGTCTTAACAAAAGTTGTCTTGGTAAAAGTCGAAGCTAATTTTCTCAGCAATGTTATCTATATAATGGACGTTGGGACCCTGAAGTATCCGCCAAACAATGGGTCAACAAGTCAAATTTGAGACTTGTATGTCCGGATAAATATTTAATCTTCATTAAATTATTGTTAAGTTTTATCTCAAAGACTTTTTGACGTTTTGTCTCAGTATTGTATGTACGTTTTTAGAAGTACATTTCTTTATCTTGTTTAAATTAATCTCCCCTGATGAAACACGAAGGCAATGGACGCCAGAAAAACAGAGGTGGACATGTATGAAGAGGCTTTAATTACAGAACTCTTTTGTCACATTTGCCTCAGCTATGTTCTGTAAAATAGTTTTTCAAGTCACTAATTTTAAGTAAAATTTTTGATTGCATATAATTCATAACGAAGTGATTAAAAATGAATGTTTAAGGGGTGTAAATATAAAGGGTCACAGGAAGGATTCTGTTGATTTTTATCATTTGTCTTATTAACATTGTTTTCTCATTTTCCCCCCTCAGTGACTCTCCAATGCCAGTTACATCCCGTGTATGCTTTGTGAAGTTCCAGGAGCCGGAGTCCGTTGGAGTGTCTCAACATCTGACTAACACTGTTTTTGTGGACAGAGCATTGATTGTGGTCCCATTCGCTGAAGGTTTGTGTGATTACTGTTTTCATGTATGAGTGGTCCCTGCTGATTGAATGACATGACCTTTTTATCGTGACTGTATCAATGATAAATGAAGATTTAATCTATTCCACTTGTGGATTGAACCCACAGTTCACATTCATCAGTCGGTGTGAACCTAATTGGATCATTAATCCATAGCATTAATGCCACTCCAGTCAGCATCTCATATAAAATGGTTGAAAACAGCCTCCTACCAATCAAGGTTTTGGTATACTGGGACATGATATGACTTACTGTCACAATTCCATACTGGATTTCTGTAAAACATATACACTAAACTGCACTTATCCTCTTGGAACAGAAACATTTTTTGCATTCAGAAAGTCCAGTATACCAAAACAACTAAGATTTAAACTTTGCCAAGCGGTGAATGCTGTAAACCCCATCAAATTTTATAAATTACGTTTTTAAAACTCTTAACCATATGCATTTTATTTTCTCCCCCATATTGGACTTTCCTCTGTTAAACTTCTCTCTGTTATTTGTGTGTGTGTGTATGTGTGTGTGTGTGTGTGATTTTGTAGTGAAGAAGGCAAAAGCAGCCCCCTCGTTGATGGCTCAAAGTGGTCCTCTGCCTGCCAACAGGGGATTGTAGACATTTGCAAAGGCCAGCAAGCATTCAAGCCCCAACCCTGTCTTTTTGTGTCTCTCTCTGCATTCTCTTTCCCTTTCTCTGCTGTCTAATTTGATCTTTTTTTAGGTGCTTTAGCTAAGTAAAGTTCAGATATCTGGGGACATAGTGTGAAATAGTGCTCATTCAGTGCACAGTTTTCCTGCACTCTTTAATGCTGCTTGGCCATTCATTTGATGGCTGAGTACTGTTTAATAGTATGAATTGGTTTACTCCTCAGGTAAAAAAAAAACCAAAACAAACAAACTGTGCGACTCAGTAAAACCACAGTGTAGTGTACTTAGAAATTCAGTCTTAACAGCATTAGCAAAATTTGAGACTTAACATGAAGAGCTCTAATTAGCTATTTGTTGTCATAAGTTGTCTAAAATACCCACCCCACATGACTCGATGTTGGTACAATAATCTCTTTAACAGTGGTCTTCTTTTGTTATTGTGTTTTACAGTTCTTTTTCCTGGCTCAGCCAGTCCTGTATACCAGGCCCTGCTGAAAATACCATCCAACAGTTTTGTCTCCTGCAGCAATTTCTCTCTCCAGTGTGCTCTTTTATTTAAATGTTGTCATTGTTGAGTGTCTGTATTTAGGCTATGTCTTCTTGTCACAGAGTGGTTTTTGGGGTGGAATAACTATAGAGTTATTTTTTTGGAGAATTTTTTTAAAATCACAAACAGATCACACATTAAGATGAAATGGTTATTTTTGATCAGACTGTGATAGCGCATATTAACTATCCTCTGCCTAGATGTGGTTAGTTGATGCAGTGACAGGTAAGGACACCAGAATAATGATTTACCACAGGCACGCTACCTACCCTGAATTCTTTTATTTTCATTTAGAACATATCACTTATCCTCTGACATTTGTGTTTGTGGTAAGTAGACTTTGATAGCTTGTGTAGTATTCTTGCCAAATCCCTAAAATTCTCTTTGTTGTGTGTATCTCGATTTTTCTCTGTGTGCTTTTAGTAGCGAAGCCGCCAACGTGAGTCGCTTGTTTCAGTCTATATGAAAATTGAGGGCACACCCAACTGGAGAAGCAGCTGTGCTTGCTAACGTTTGGTTCATGACTTAAAAAACACGTTCAGGTGATTCTTGGCAGTGTTCCTTGGAGTAGTGTGGTATATTCCAGCAATAGATATCACTGCAATGATTAAGTTGAATTATGGGATCTCTTCTCAGATCTGTAAGGTAACCATTTTGTTGAAACTAATTTGAAGAAATGCAGTGTGAAGACTTTTTTTTTTTTTTTTTTTTCCTCTGTCTGCTCTCTTACTTGATATGCACACAAAGATGTTGTTCTCTTCTAATGCCTGTTTTTATTTTCCTGTAGGCTCTATCCCAGATGAGACTAAAGCTTTGTCACTGCTGGCGCCAGCAAATGCTGTTGCAGGAATCCTGCCAGGAGGAGGACTTCTTCCAACACCCAATCCGATCTCCAACCCACCTGTAAGATTTCAACTCGGTCTGCTACAGTTTTTCTGACTGCAGTAGAATACATAAACAAACTGTGTCCATTTACAGATAAATATTAGAACCATTACAGCTCACTGCTTTCTGACCTTTAACATTTTTTTTTTTTTTGTGTTGACTTGTTTCACTTTTTCCAGCTTGGGGGGAATCCCTTTGGTCCAAACATGGATGCGTTGGCTGCATTTGGATTTCAAGGACCCAACATGAATCCACAGGTGAGGAAGTGATGCTGACTTGCGTTCCACAAGCTGTTAAATGGAGAAATATGCAGTTTCTTTGACCTTATGTCCACTGTCTCTTTGCAGGCGGCTGATCAGTTCTTAAAGTTTATGACCGATCCAAAGTAAGTCATAAAGAGTTTATTCATCCTCAGAATTGTGCCTACATTTCAGAAATGGATGTGTTAGACTGTAACTAATTAATTCTCCTTTGTCTAGACTGAACCCCCTGGCTGCAGGCTTAAGCCTGAATCCAGGCCTGAAGGCTGACGCATCAAATAAAGAAATCGAAGAGGCCATGAAGAGAGTCAGAGAGGCACAGTCGCTTATTTCTGCTGCTATTGAACCTGGAAGTAAGTAGACAAAAGTTTAGGAAGGTGTTTGGTCAATGATATTGACTTTGCAGTCTGCATTGCAGGGGATGAGCCTATTTTTCCATTTATTATGTCATAGTTAATATTTAAACTTAAAATTCTAAGCACTTTGTCTGTCTTGTAGGCAAGGACAGCAAAAAGAAACGCTCTCGGTCAAGATCCAGGTCCAGGAGGAGGAGGTCTAGATCCCGTTCAAGACACAGGTGATTTAAGTTTAACATTGAAACAGCTGAAGTAGACAAGTTGACCAAAAACAAAAAATAAATATTCTGACCGGCTGGTTGCAGACGGACAAGGAGTAGATCAAGGAGACGATCGAATTCGAGAAACAGAAGGCGCTCCAAAAGTCCACGACGGAGAGGTGCCCACTCGAGGGATCAAGGCCGGCGATCTAGCAGCAGATCCAGGTTGGTTAAAGGTGTAAAAGTAAGATTCTGGGATGCTTTAGTGTGGAAGATTCACATGTACTTGCATTACGTTTGTGTTGGAATTTGTATTGTACTGGGAGCCAGGTGGCTTTTGACATTTGAACAGTAGCTAGTGACCAGAGGGGAAGGAGTGAAGAAATTGGGAGTGAGAGTGGGGAGATTTATGGAATACAGAGAAATAAGATTCTTGAAATCAGCATATGACTTTGGTCACAAATTATTTTTCAAATTTGTAAAACCTGAGTGATAGCCTAATTATCACTAATCCATTAGTTTTTCTGTACTTAAACACCTGAATCACTTCCTCACAGTGAACAACTTCAAAGATGACTCAATCATAAACACAGTCTGCTTGTTTACATACCAAACTGAAATGCCACTCGGGTATTTTTGGAAATCTTTTTGTGAAGTGCATTGTGGGAATGAGAATTCCACGCAGCAGCAATTTTTCTGTCTCTTGGTGAGTGCTGAACCCAAATGGGGCCTTTACCTCCATCCACTGACTGTATTCAACAACCCTGATGACTGGATAATTTTATGTTGTAGGGATCTGGCTTGCTTTCTTACCAAATCTGTGAGAAACCACTACAATGCACTTAAGGAGAACATTTTCTAAAACGGCTGAGTGATGTTTCGGTTTGTTATGTAAACAAGTGGACTGTGCTCATGATGAAGTTCACGGAGACAAAAATTATTCAGGTCTTTAAGTACAGAAAGAGTAATGGATTAGTGATGATTAGGCTATCACTGGAGTTTTTACAAATTTGGAGGGAAAAAAAAGTGATTAAAGTCATACGCTGCCATGATGGACGCTGAGAGATTTATGTTTTGTTTTTTTTTTTAAATCCAGAGACAGAAAGAAAGATGACTCGGGAAGGAGACGATCCAAAACGCCACCCAAGAGCTACAGCACAGCCAGGAGGTCCCGTAGTGTGACCAGGTGAGTCCAGTCTGGGTCCGATGTGTTCAGGTTAATGTAAGCACAAGCAAAACCTGCGTCTGTCTGTCTGTGTGTGTGTGTGTGTGTGTATGTATATATGTATG
>JAQQZY010000010.1:20215720-20232578 GCA_030068375.1 Ostorhinchus rueppellii | reverse complement strand
GTATGGAACAGATTGAAGGTGGAGCTCAAAGAATGTCCAAACATCAGCCAATTTAAAGACAGGTTTAAAGAAATGATTTATACACAGTATAAAACTGAAGGTGTTTGAGTATGAACACATAGGTACTGGGTTGTTTGTTTTTTTGTGTGTGTTGATTTGTGTACATTTTGTTTGATTGTTGTTGTTCCCTTTAATGTGTATTCATTTTGGGTTGCCTTTAAAGATGTATGTATGCAATTATTTATTATTTATTTTGTACTTTTCTGGTATGCCAATGTAGTGGTATGTATGTATATATGCATTTATTTTCAAATTTTCTGGTATGTTATTGTAGGTGTGTATGTATATATGTGAGTATGTGTGTGAAGATGATAAGTGAGGTTAACTGATCCAAGGGACTTAATTTTTCATATTATGCTGTTAGGAAGCTAAATGATACTGTTTTGTGGAGAAGGGGTGGGATTAAGTAAGATATACTTCTTCCCACTCCTTTTTGAATATGCAAATTAAATCATAATTTGCTTTCATGTATATGTATAGGTTTTGTTTTTGTTTGTTTTCTTATAATCTGTTTCTTTGGTAAAGACTAAGTAAGATTACTTTGTTTAGTGCATATTCGAAATAAACTAAAGAAACAAAAGCAAAAAAAAAACTTCATCAAGCACTGTAACCAGCAAAGTAATTTTACAGTGTTAGTCTAACATATTAATCACAATTACAGTTTGGATGTCTGTCGGGAAAATACATGTTTTAGATAATAAAAAGACTCTCTGAAAGTTTGGTACGCAGAAATCAAACTTTGTATTTGACCTGAGATCTTATTAATAGAGCAATAATATGAAGATGGACCACCACATCACTTACAACAGGTTCCGAATAAAATAAAAATATACTGACTTAGTATTTTTACAGAGAGGTTCTGTGTAAAATCTCTGGGAACCAGGGGCTTTTTTAAGCCAGCACCCAATGGCAGTCAGGATATTAAAACTTTTATATACTTCTACATTGGTTTTGCCCCAGAATGTTAAGTTAAACTGATGTTTTTCCTGCTGTAACCAACCTAATGTACTGTATGTTGGTAAAACTGTTTTGCCTCATTTTCACACTTTACGCAGTGCCATCACCAATGTTATGATGTAGATCTGTTATTTTTCTGCCTACACAACTATCAGCTGTACAATGAACCTGTGACTTTGCATATTTCAACTTAAAGCTTCTCCCTTAAACCTAAGCAAATCTTCAAGGAGCCAGAGAAAGGGAAACAATGGGTGGATGTATGGGGCTATTTTCGACACTGTTCTATTATTTATGACAGTTTTCATGTTGCCTTACTGTTTTATCCTCTCTGAAGAGCCAGCCGATCTGACTGCGGGAGAATGTGATCGACTTGGTGGACAATGTTGCAGAGTAGACGTCACTGCTCATGAGAATGTCCACCTCTTCTTCAGTCTCCATCTCCGACTCCTGTGGGAGCGACATTTGAGGATTAGACATCAGTGTCTGTATTAACTACCTAAATATGGAATACAAGTTTAGAGACACCCCTCGCTCACCTCGTGGTGTATTCTTTGGTACACTTTTGCGTCATTGTCCAAAACCACAAAGGACTGAGAGGGTGCAGCGTCGCCATCGAAAATGAAGCTGAGGTCACCACGCTGACATTTCATATCGGTGAAGTCTATGAGGGTGGTGTCGAGTCTAAATCAAGACAGAGTGTGTGTGGATTGTTACGGCCTACTTTTCCGATCTAACAGAAGTCCTTTTCAGACCATGGCCTGATTTAACGCAAGAGAGAGCAACTGCCTTAAACAAATATTTGACATCTTACCTGATATTGATTCCCTGCTTGTAGATTTTACAAGCATCAGAGGGCAACATGCGGGACAACAAAGGCACTATGAAACAAAACAGAGTTTGGTTAACTTCAGCCACAGCTTATAAACACAACTGGAAGTTTTTGGGGTTTTTCCTTTATACAGACAACAGAAAATAGACTAGTTTGTGTTTATGGAATCATCAATGTGATCCCGCAACTTTGAAACATGCTAAAAGTTGAATGTAAAGCTGGTCTTAACAACATAGAGACTACTGAGAACGTGGATACACACACCTATCTTAGTTTGTGTTAAACGCAATAAATAAAAACTCACCCCAGCTCTGAAAATCCCAATGCAGCTCTAGATAAAAGTCACCAAGCTAGAGAAAAAAAACAAAAAAACACATCAAATTAAATGACGTCATTGACACACCATAACTCTCTGAGGCAACAAAAACAGAGTGAAGGTTTTAACAAAAGGCATTTAATTAGAGTTAGAAATTGGCTAAAATATTAATACAGCGGCAGCTTCTGTGGAAGTGAAGTGTGATCCTTACCTCCCTGAGAGCTTTGAGTAATTTCGGCCTCTTGTCCTCCACACTCTCTCTGGATTGCTGCTTTAATTTCCGCAGTATTGCTGTGACTAAACAAAAGAATGACAAAGGAAAAGAAATCGTTACACACACTGACACCAGAATGATTCATAGTGCACCCAAAGGCTTTTTCTTGTAGTCCATCCTGCTACACACTGTAGATTGAGGACTGCAACAATTATTTTAAATATTGATTAACTCTGTCAGTTACTTTGACACTTAATAATTCATTTCAGCTGCATAATGTAAAAAAACGGCAAAAAATGACTTGTGTGATATTTCAAAGTCTTTCATTTCTGATATGCGACCTTTAAAGTTATGGCATTTTCAGTGAAAATATATAGATTTTTTTTCCTTTCTCCAAATTAACTGACTCATTGCTACACCCATCAAAAAATACAATGTGGGACCTGGATTTGTTACATTAAGTGTTGAATCTGATCTCCACATTTTACTACAAATATAAAAACACAACCATAAGAATCACTACTATGCTCCATTTCATTCTTGCACAGAAGTAACATATTGCATATTACATGCTTCAGTTGAACAGAGTGAATCAGCTGATCAGTGTCTCACACAGTGCAGTCAAATACATACTGACCAGTCATCACTTAATACATCATATCAGGATAACAGAAGTATTTAGGTGGTCTTAAAGAGTAAAAATAGTAAACTGATAATGGACGTGACTGAGTCGAGAAGTGCTGACAAGGCACGGACTGTACCCGGGCAGCTCGTCGTTGCATGCACGGACAACCAGCGAGCATGCTGCTGACGCAACGTGCTCATATATAAAAGAAAAAGGTGATGACAGATGGGAAGACTGCAGTGTTTCCTCAAACAATTTGACCTTTACATTTGAGTATTCCTTATTTTTTATTCAGCCCTTAAACTGATAGCTAGTTCTGTACTGAAGTTTATTATCTGACCACAGAGCTAAATCCCAGAGTTTGACTTTCTTTGCATGCCCTTGCTGTCCCTGCATCTCCACCTCCCCTTCACCCTTCTGAGTGATGTGACCTTCACAAAGCCTAACTCCTGGTCCCAGTCCCAAGCCAGCCTGCCACAGCAGGCACAGACAGTTGAGCCGCATACTAAGAAGGCTGAGGGTCACTTCTCTAACTGCTAGGCCTAGGACGCTGCATAGGCTGCATAAAAAGAAAATGCTAAAGACAACAGCTCAGCTTCATCATGAAAACTGACATACATTAGGTTAATTTAATTTTTAGTGATCTACACCACAGAAACACCTCACCTAAAAAGAACAGAGCAGTGAATTCATCCAAAAGCCATTAGCCAGTGCCTTTCATACGTCATTTGGCTTTTTTCACTCGATGTCAGATCTAAAAGCAGTGGCATCATTAAGCAGGGAAGTGACCAGACTGTAAGCTCTGGGCTTTCTAACACTAAGCCATCGTTTAGGCTGCGTTCCAACCCATCTGGATGACAAGTGCTCAGAGAAAATCCCAATCTCCTGCTTTTAGCTGAACCAACCTTTAGAAAACAGTTTTAATACAATGAATACAAATGAGGAAAATCACGCACATTTGTATCATCACATTTATGACTGATGCATAGATTTTTTTTTTTTTTTCTCCACAAAATGTTAAATCAGTAATGTTTAGAGTTCGGGATTTTTTTCCCATGTCCTTTACTTTGAGAAGGGGAAAAAAAAGATAACTACCTTTAATTCATGAAGACAATATAGTTCATGATTACATCATTAACACATTAATGCAATTAAATTTCTCCTTGTTAAAAATTCTTCTGATCTCTGCATTTACACACAATGCCTTCACAGAATTCCCATTGACTGACCCTCTGAATAGTCACATATGAAAGACGGACTACACAGCTTTTCACAGCCCAACAACTTAAGAGAGTAATGTTTATATAACTTACTCATTTGCCTGTCCCCGTAGCTGATGGCTTCTGCCAAGGGACTCCATCCTTGTGCGTTCTTTACTTTTACAGGTGCATTATGGGCCAGAAGGAGGAGGGCACATTCTGAAGGAAAAAATTATAGATTATTTGATCATGTCTACATTAAAATAAATGATGGATAATGTTAAAACAATTTTATCAAAACAATTATTCCAAGTAAAGATGACTTTATGGTTAACTTAGTTGTCCAAGTAAAATAATCAAATTTTCCAGTATATTCAACATCAACAACAATACAGTCAATAACTGTTACTTTTCTACTAACAGAGGAATTCTCCATGGTTAAAGCTAATTGCTGCAATACTATTCTGCATTGCTCTGTCCTAATAAATTTGAACTGCAGATAAGTAACCTGCTAAATGGGTCTTGAATTAGGACTGCAAAAACTGTTTTATAAACCCATATTAAGACAGATGCAAGGTCATTTGCAGGAGATTTAATTTAATTTACAAACAGACATGATCATATTAAGCAGCCAAATAGACATCACCCTGAGAAGCTTTGTTCATTTGGTTAACGCAATGCCTAACCTGGGGCTAAAACAACTTCAAGACATGACAATTCATTATGCTAGTGTCCAGTTTTACCTTTGTGACCAAGCATCACAGCAAGATGAAGAGGTGTGTTCCCTGTGGAGAAAAACAAAGCCACATTATGTAGAAAGTTACACTCTCTGTTGTCAGTGTAATGGGTTCACATGGCTAAAACCTAATTCCATAATCTCCCCCCAAAAATCCTGCCTTTGTGAAGATGACATTAATATTTTGTTATTTGACTCATGTATTTGACCTCTGTTTTACAGACTAAACCATTAGAAGCTGTTAACTTGTAACCTTATGACTAACTGCAGTTAGATGGAGTACATAGAATAGTACAAAGGTGCAATTCATCACCACCAGGTAAAATCGCACTTTGAACCATCATAAAGACAGGGTTAATTCAAAGCTGTCTTATTACCCTGTAATAGATGCACAGAATGCCCCATTATGGAGGATCATAACCTCACGTATTATTTCCTAATGAATATATGAATACAATTGGCAGGTTACAGGAAACCACTTACCATGTACGTCTTTCTGAGAAATGCTGTGGGTCCTGATGAGAGAGGAGAGTTTGCGGACATCTCCTCTGAACACGCATTCATGGACAGGGAACTCCAAACCCTCGCTTGTCAGAATAATTGGGTTCTTGTTATTGTCATTAACAATTGTGCCAACTGATGACGAATTGCCGTTGATATTGTTCTCATTGAGCTGCTGTTGTTGCTGCAGTACCGACGGCTTCACTGACTTCTGAAAAGCCTTGTTCGATTTGAAATGGTTACTCGTACCGTTGGGGATGGTCCCATTTGAGGTCTCATCGTATGTGTCCATTATGTCGTCATTTTTGTTTGGTTTGTTGTGGTCCTTTCTCATGGTGCGGATCTTCTCACCTGTCATGATGGCTACCGTACGATATCAGACTAGTTAACTACTTACAATGATAAAGGCTGGGACGATGTAATAAAAGCGACTCGACATTAGCAAAAGACAAAAATGGAATTAAAATCGAGCCCCTTTGTTTAAGACTACAGAAAAGCTTTTTCGTGGTTTCTTACTCTTCGGTTACCAAATAAAGTTACACCTATAAATATGAATCTATGTTTATATATCTGTGGTACACCTGCTACCGAGCTCCACAGCCAACATTAGCTACCAGCGCTAGCTAGCCCACAATAAAATTAATATGGTGGGTGCGGTGATGAAAACAGAAAATATTACAAAACATAACAGAACACAGACAAAAAAACTAAATCAACACACAGGTAAGAATGAAAAAGAAGAGAAAACGACTACATAATTTGCGCTTCTTCGTTTGATAATACGTTTCCAAATGGTACCGATTCCGTTTGCTTTGCGGCAAAATACAGGCGGACCAAAAACACAGCTGAGCTAAACATCTTAGCTAGCTCAGTGAATCTCGCGATACTTACAACGCGAGTCAACGCGTTTATGTCATCTTCATGAGACGCACTTGTACTTCTTCGCAAGTGGGGCGGCAGCTAGCATATATTGTTGTTTTCCAAGAATGGCAACCAATAAAAAAGGGAAGAAAGTTGTGAATCAGGAAGAACTTCGGCGTTTGATGAGAGAAAAACAAAGGCAAACAGCAGATAAGAAGCGCATCGAATCTCCGTTTGCTAAGTACAACAGTCTCGGCCACCTCAGTTGTGTTTTGTGCAATGTGCAGGTGAAAAACGAACTTCTGTGGCCAGCTCATATTCTTGGAAAACAGCATAAAGAAAAGGTTGCCGAGCTTAAAGCAGCAAAAGAAGCCCCGCAAAGTCAACCACTGAAGAGGAAAGCTCCGGAAAACGAGGACGTTAACGTTAAAAAGATAAAACCCACCCAGGGCACGAGCCAGTCCGCTGCAGGGCTTCCTGCAGACTTCTGGGAAAAACCCAGCGAAAGAGAGGTCGGTGGTATTCAGAAGACTTCTGGTTTGAGTCTGTTAGCTGGAGTGTATGATGATGATGACGACGACGATGAAGATGTAGGTGCAGGAACCACAAATCCCCCTGAATCATCTGGACTTCCAGCTGATTTCTTTGACAGCTCGATCCCATCCACGCCTGCTATCTCCCACTCAGGATCCATCGTCAAAGCAGATACTCCAGAGAAGATCACTGAAAAAAAGGATAACACCGCCGAGGCTCTACCTGAGGGCTTCTTCGACGATCCAGTAAGGGATGCCAAAGTGCGCAACGTGGACCCACCCAAAGATCAAATGGACAAGGAATGGGAAGAGTTTCAGAAGGAAATCAGACAGGTAAACACCAAATCAGAGGCCATAGTAGCTGAGGAGGACGAAGAGGGGCGACTGGAGCGTCAGATTGACGAGATTGATGAACAAATTGAGTGTTATAAGAGGGTTGAACTACTGAGAGACAAGCGGGATGTAGTGAAGAACAGACCTCTCACCAGAAAGGACGAACAAATGGAGACTGATGTCAGTATGGAGGAGGGAGAGGAGGATGAAGAGGAGCTGCTGGGGCTTCTGTCCCGGGACTGGAGGGCCAAAGGGGCACTGGCATAAGTGCACCCAGGACTGATGTGCTGAGAGATAAAAAGCCAGGCCGGACTAATCACTATTTCCTCCAAGTTGTTGACATAACTGATGTTTTGCAAGTGTGTCAGGAATCTGTAAATGTGTTCAAATACTGCTTGTTTTTGTAAAGTTCAAACTGGATGATGAATTAGTAACTGAATTAATAATTCAACCTCAAGTAAAACTGTGCCACACGTATCTTCTCAGTTTATGACTTGATAAACAGACACACAACTGAACAAACCTTTAACTATGTTTTTATTCATTGATGCTCACACAAAAACATTCATAAAATCTCCCACATATAGTATCAGCATGGACCCAAGAACGATGTAATGATGACCAAAGCTGTTACGGATTGAGCTCAATTAACCATTGTCCTGCAAAACAAAGAGTCGACTATGTTAGATTTATAAATAATTTGTTCATGTTACATAAGAAGCAACATGCAAAGCACAACAGAAAATGCAAAATGTGTTTGCAAATGTACCAGCTCAAACCATTTTCACCCCAGATAATTACCCATCTATACAAGGATGAGTAAGAGAAATTTATTATGTAAATACACCATTATTAGGCCCATACAATGGAATTAAAGGAACCAAGTACGGAGTGATCGTCAGTGCTTCATCTACTACCTGTTAAACATTGTGAGTTGTGTGCCATCTGTCATTGTAAAAAGATCTACTGCAATGTTAAACAATACCCAAGTCATTTTGTTATTGCTACATGTCACATGAGTAACCATTTGAAACTCTTTCTGAATGATGCACAGTGTTCATAGCCCTTCAAGTCATACATCACTGCAAAGACAGGAGGAAAAAAAATAGAGAACTGGACTAAAACACATGAATCAAATAATAATGTAGCAACTACCTGAAGATAAAACACATACAAGTAGAAACTTAATGTTTCATTTAGAAAAGAGCATATAAAAGTCTTTACTCTTATGCTCCATATTGTATTGTTTACTTAAGTTAGGAAACTAGCTAAAAACAAAATCAGCATTTCACAAAAAGTATGTTTTTCTAGTAGTCTTGTAAACATTCATAAAATTCTACCCCAGGTTATATAAATAAGGTACAGGTGAGCTGAACCAGATTAGTATGTGGTGTTAATGGGTGGAAACATCTGCTAATAACTACAGCATCCTCAGGAAACAAATAAAAATGGTACATCAAGATGAGATAACTGTAAAAGAACCAAACAATGTGCAGGAAAACAATTAAGTCCGAAAACCGGACATAGGAAACAGGATCAAAATTATTCACAACACTTATTTCCATTGGTGTATTTCATATTAACCAAGGAAATGGCTAAAATAATAATAATTAGTATTTTGCATCCACTCACCATCATGTTATTTTAAAAATTTAAGCTTATGTTTTGTAGCAGAGGTTGTACTGAAACAGACCAGGGAAGGGAGGTGAGTAATTAGAGGGCATGCCAGCGCCACTTTCCCACAATCAGTATGATAAATATTCAGTTCACAAAAGTGCAGCAATTACAGAGGAGGGTCGGGAACTCCGAACCCCAGACCCTGCTGGGTTTCAATACTGTTCACTGCTGTCAGCAATGATTTGCTCACAAATGTACAGCAGCTCTCAGCTCCATCAGGGAATACCTCTGGTCCCCGTCACTGTCATAGCACTCCAAGGTACTAGCTTTGGGAGTTAACAGTCCAAATACTTTCTTTAGGTCAGAGTAGGTCAATCCAAGTGAATCATTTGCAACACCTATGCGCTGGAAGAGGTCCTCTAGGTCTGAAAACAAAGCAGATTCAATATGTGACTCATTAGCACGGGTATCATTGATCATTATACGGTTTACAAAATTATCAGCTGAACAACGGCATCTGCAAATGACAGTGTTGAAAAACGCAGCTAAATGCAGGCACCTTTCAGAGAACTGACACCAGGCAGGGACACGCTCTTTGGGCATCTTCCCACAGCGTTTCTCTTAGAGCGGTTTGGGGTGAGGAAACGTGGACGTCTGCTTATCGGTGTCTTTGTAAGTGGGGTGGATATCTCTGAAGATGCAAGATAAAATGCTTTAAAATAGGGCATGATGCAATAAATAAGTTAATAAAATGTAAGAACTACTCTATGCTAAACTGTACCTTGCACATCACTAGGTGTTGCGTTGGTTGTACTTTCTTCTTTCACCATTTCAGCTGCTGGAGTTTCACTGCTGACTGATACTTTCACAGCTGTGTCATTGTCCTGCAACTGTGAAGCAGACAAAAGCTGAAATGAAAAAAGCCTCAGTGGGGTGTTACGCTTAAGCTTGATCACAATAAAATTCAGCTCCAAATGCAGAAAGGCAGAAGTGTAAAACTTCAGATGACTAGCTTACGCTCTGCTTTGGTGCTTGGTTTGAGCCGTTCTCTAAAGAGGATAGCCTGTGGGAAAGATCTGCCACTGTGGAGAGGAGGAGGTGGACCTGTTCATCAGTCCATGTGTGGTGCAGCTCCTCAGTCTTGTTAGCCTCACTTACTGCTTTTTTCAGGTCTGATATGTCCTATTACAAAAAACAAAACATAAAGCAACCATGACTCGTGTGTTTGTTGTCCAATATGGAGAATGGGGAATTAAGTTATGAATGTAACAAGCAGAGGACTGAATGTTGTATCCAATTATTTTAGTATACAGAAGAAAGTATACCAATGTACTCACACTGGTATACCATAATACTAAGACCTTGTTCCAGCTACTACTTTATCACCGTCTAGAATTATTTAACTCACTCTGTTACAAATAATGCAATTCTTTTCTAGGAGCCATCTTTTCCTCATAACAAACATTCTGAATCCAGTCTTAGTTATTTGACCTAGTTTTACTCAAAAAAAAAAAAAGTTCCCAAAATAGATTGGCACTTGTTTCATGTATTATGAATGAAATCTCAATGTGTGGATCCAAGAAATGACAAGACCTTCTTAATCCCATGATTCTTTCAATGTAAGCCTGACAAGCACTTCACAAACATGCAGACATGCGTGGGTAAACAAATAAACAAATTAGTCTAGCAGTGGTAAAGTTCAAAGTGGTAGCTTCTGGTTTGGATTTGTGCCAATGCAAAGCAGATCTACTTGGGTTTTATCATCACAAGCATCATGGCTGCATTTCAGATTTACTCATTGTGTGACATATGCACTGGCAGCACTATAAGTCATTAAACACATATGTATTAACAATTAAATCATTCATGCATAATGTAATCTTTTTGATCATCACAGTTTTCTCAGTACATTTATAAATAATAAAAGAAAAGCAGCTTCTGTGTCAATACTGACATTGACACTTGAAATGTACACAAAAAACAAAAAAAAAATAGACTTTCAAAAAAAATAAGTAAAATTCCAACTTTGGTTCATGAAAAATCACCCACATTTGCGCAAATGAAAGATTACAGCCTCCAGCCTTATCCTAATTACAAAGGACTATAGTCTGCGTTCCTTCTGCAATGCGTTTCAGTTGTAAGTAATGTCATGAATTATCTGTAATCAGAGTATGAAAAGACCTCAAATAGTAAAACCATTCTCATTTATGACCACATAATTTCACAGAGTTTGAATTACCATTGTCTTTTTCATGTCATTGTCATCTTTCTTCTGATTTTCAAGAGCAGCCTGCATAGTCTTCACGTCATGTTGGACACTTGTAAGTGTACTGCCAATGGTAGCAACACTCTGGAAGAACATCATTGTGTAAATACATTTTACTTAAGTTTTCAATTAATCATTCTATGTGTATTTCCTTTGGTTTGCTTTTACCTTTTGAAGCTCTTCAACTGTGGTGGGAAGGTTGATTAAATCAGCAGCTGATTTCAAGTTAGCCTTTAAATGGTTGACAGCAGAGTCCAGCAAACTGATCTGCAAAATGACACAATGACCTTTCAGTTACAGCTAGAAGCTACAGCTAAAATACTGTTCAACTACTTTGATTGTATAGATGCTATCATTTGGTTCTAACTGAAAAAAAAAATACAAAGACAATGGCAACAGCTTACCTTTCTGTTCATTTCTGTGAGATTAGACCAGAGTTTGCTCAACCCCTTGTCCCCATTCTCTATATCATCAAGCTTTCTCTGCTTATTTTTTAGGTCCTCGCTTAGTTTTGGTATTTCACTTGATGACGCCTTCTGGCTGGATTCCACTGTTACAGACACCACATGTTAATAACTGATACAAACAACTAAAAGTCAGCATGCACATGTTGGTTTAAATAACCAAAGGGCAGTGAGATATTTTATGATTATCACATGAGTGAGACAGAGAATCTTACTGCTATGCAGCTTTTCTTTCAGTGAGTCCAGATCTTCCTTCAAAGCGATCTGCATCCATATTAGTCCAGCACAAGCCATCACACAAGCAGCTAGTATGATGAACAAAAACAGGGGGTAGCACACATTGCAGCATTGTGTGTAGCTTCTCCTGTGAAGAGAAGAAACATGGTAACATTACACACACACACACGCGCGCCCGCGCGCAGACACACACTGCAAAGCTGTTTTCATAATTGATGATGGAGATTCGGTTTTGTCAGAGGACTCGTGGGGATTATGAGGGTTACTAATGGATAATGGTGCATCAAAACATAGGTCACTAAGTACGGTTTAACGGCTCATACATATTGTGATGCATGAATTAGTTTTGATTTGGGTGATATAATGTCGTTACATAATAACAACAACAACAACTGTATATCTGTGAAAAAGATGCGTTTCTTTGAGCATCGCATAAACAGGGATCTTGGTAGTTTTTGCAGCCATCATTTAGGCCTAGATACTATCTGTCCTCTGCTGAATAATTCACTTTCATCTCTTTAACTTCACAGCATTATGCAATACACCAGTAGAGGTGGATATTTGCATGGTCATCTAGAGCATAGTTTCAACAACACGAACAAAGTCTTGATGTATAATGTACAGTAATACAATATATTTCATCACTCACTTCCCAAAGTTAGCGCCACTGCTCAGGTTGTTGAACTCGTCGTCATCCGAACTGGAGTCAGATTCTGAGTCCGGCGGCTCGGTTCGGAGAAGACGGTGGCCGGACCCCTTCTTAGTCTTCTTTCTCTTGCTATCCCCAAGTCCGATCAAGGCATTCAGCTCCTTCCTTTTCTTCATCTTCTTCTGAGGGGTCAGCGAACCCGCCGAGCCCGATTTAAACCCGACTAAATCCAACGTTTTGTCCAGTTTGGTGGATGTTGTCTGTACTGCAGCTAATGTAACGTTCCTTTGCTAGCTAGAATTTCAATCACGCAGAGGTGCTGATATAAACATATGAAACGCCGGCTGCTGCTTTCCCAGCACTTGGTTTTGGCAGATTTTTTTCTTGATTTCAAGTCAATAAAAGTAATAGTCAACAGTTCAGTAGCATACTCACCCAAAACATGTCTCTCTGATCAAACTTTTACGACTTGCTACCGGGTGATCATATACGCTACATTCGCTTGCTAACGCTAACTCAGCTAGCAAATAACATCTTGCTAATGCTAGCTAACAGCGGCTAATGTTACTGGGCTATAAACAAGCTACATCGTTAGATTAAGGTTTAAGGTTATTTCCTCCGACGTCGTTCATTTTACAATCACTGTCAAAATTAATAGATATTACCTATGTTACAAAAAATAACAATAATATGTCAATCAATACCCAACAGTGTGTCAGGCTGCCTATGTTGTTTGGCCTGGGCGTTCAAGTAACCTGAAATCTGATTGGTGAGGAATGGAGCAGTACCAGCAACAACTTCCTTTTCTGTATTTTGACAAGGGTACAAGGCCCCCAGTGGATATGGAGAGAAACATATATTAAGGCCATGTCATCGATGAGGCATAGATAACAATCTGAGGCTAAAATCTTCATTTTTATTAAACTGTGGCCACATTTTTATTAAATTGTCCTCCAGTTTTAATGAACATGTGGCTAAATTTGATTAATTCATTCCCTTGTTTTATTAAAGTGTAGCCACATCATTTGACTAATTAGTTCCCTTCGGTGGATTAACATGATTAGCAGCCACATTTTATTAATCCGTTCACTCACTGTTCTTAATTTCTAGCCACATTCTCATTCATTCCCTAATGTGTTCCCTCATGGCAGGGCCTTACATATGCCTCCACAACCATGCATCTTTTATACTAAATATACTGATCTGTATGCTTTACAACACAAGTGTCAAACATAAGGTTAGGAGGACAAAATTGGTGCGTCAATCCGGCCCATGGGATGATTTTGTGAAATGCAAAAATTACACTGAAGATATTAACCAAGACAGCGTATTAGGGCCATATAAGAAAATAAAAACCCTTGTCACCATGAGAATAAGATAATTTCGAGCATAGAGTCATAATATAATGAAAATAAAGTTGTAATTTAAAATTAACTTCATTATTTAAAGAAAATAATGTTGGATTTTTATTAGATAAATGATATTTTGAAAGTAAAGCTGAAAGTAAATATTACAACAGTACAAATGGAAAAATATCATAATTTATGAGAATAAAGTCATACCCACTCAAACCATAATAGAGAACTTGGAACATTTTGTGAGGTTATATTTTCATTTGGGGTTCGTCCAGTCCAACAGTGAAAGATGCAGCTTGTAACTGGAAACTCGGTTGAATTTATTTTCAAAATATTACGACTTTAATCTCAGAAAAGCATAACATTATTTTCATTCAATAATGAGTTTTTGAAGACTATGACTTTATTCTCATTACATTATTACTTTATTCTTGAAATATTATGACTTTATTCTCATAGTCACAAGAGTTTTTATTTTCTTATGTCATAGTTAACACTCATGATGTTAAAATCATTTTAGTTCAAGTTCCACATATAGACCAAAATTATCTAAAGCGGATCAGGTCAGTAGAATATGGTCATAACCTCTAAATAATGACAGCTCAATTTTTTTGTCTTTGTTTTATTGTTAAAAAAAAGAGGAAAATTACGTTAAAATGTTTATATTTTCAAACTATCCTTTCAAACAAATATGAATAACTTGAAATGTAAGTGCAATTGTAACAATATTATGCCTATTACTAAATGTTTTGTGTATTTGTAGATCTACCATGATCTGTAAGTCGTAAGGCACATTGGTCCAATCAAGTGGTAATACATGGACACATTTTGTGTTCAGTTTCTGTCATGTAAGCAAAGTAACTTATATGCATGCATTATACATATTTGAGTAGGGATTAATAAGCACTTTAACATTATGGATAACAAAATTTGGGGAGAAATAATTTTTAGGTGAAAAATGTCAAATTACTGCTTGGTAACACGTGGACTTGAAACCGACACACATTTTCTAAGCTTTACACAAAGATAAAAAACATACAGTTCTCAACAGTAATTGATATTAAGTAAGATAACTGTTAGATATTATGTTCAACTATGCTGAAAACAAAATTTTGGAGTAAAATATTGAAAAGCCTGTGTTTTATTGACATGAGAATGTGGTAACACATGGACAGGTTGCCATAGTAACATGTGGATTACTCTTTACCATTGTATGTATCACCCAAAATGTATTCAAAGATCATTACTTTCTCAAAGTTTCATTCAAATATCTGAATTAAAAGTAACTTTAACACTTAAAATTGGTATTTTTGTAATAAGCAACAGTATTCACTAAATAATAAAAATCTAATACTTGAAACTTAACAATCATTTATATAATCAACAGATTGAGTATATTTTTAAATTTTTTTTAGTTATAATTTTCAGTGTCAAATTCAAGCTATGGCTCTGGTGTAAAAAGTATAATCAATGAAATCAGTTTTTAACTTTTTTTTTCTACAAGTGGTGTTTTAAAAAGCACAAAATTTCCATAAAATACAGAATTTTAGCTAAAAAAAATTAGCCCACCGAATAAATGATGTGTGCAAATTTACTTTTTCATGTTAATGTTCACTTTCGCTTGGGCCCACATGTGTAAATGATAAATTTAGGAATAATATTGTTAAAATTGCACTTATTTTTCTTAACATTTTCATAACATAATTGTACTTTTTTGACTGTTATTATTTTACAGGTTCAGCCCACTTCAGATCATATTGGGCTGAATGTGGAACTGGAACCGAAATGAGCTTGACACCCCTGCTTTTGACTTATTTTCATTGTTTACTCAGAAATTTAATGTGATATTTATAATATTTATTTGTGACATTGACCTGTAAAGTTGATGATTGCAAACTTGAACCTGCACATCCTCAGGTAATGGTAGCCTAAAAAAAACAGCAAGTCTTTAATGGTCCGTGTTTGTGTTACATACAAAATAATGATAGGCAACCAAGGGTCAGAAATGCTGTTCTAAATATTTTGCCATTGGTTTTTGTGTGACATATGAGAGGTGTTTGGGTCCCAGACAAGTGGATCCAGCTCTCAGCTTTGTCAACTTTTTGCTGTTGTTAATACCCACTGATCTTGTGTTTCTAAAAATATTCAAATGAAGGCTGTACTGAAATGCATTACTCTCTTTGTATGATGTAATTCAAATAAGTAGGTGTAATCTGATTTCTCTTGGAAGTATAAGATGTACTTCTAATTTTTAAAAATGTTCGCTGACCTGTATTGAAAACAAAAAAAAATACTATTGAAGATCGACTGAAATAATACTATTCTGTCAGATTCAGCAGGTTGATTGTTGATGGGCAATGGGATCGTGAATGTTCATCACTCATTCTTTTATACCAAATGTCATGAGATAGTTCCAAAGTAGTATTTGGACGACACAATTGTAAAGAACAGTAAATTATTCACGGAATCCAAGGAAACTTTAGTGTATGAACAGGGGTGTAAAGCAGTGTTGAATGTGTGTGACACTTGGCCTTCAGGTGGTATTACAGACAAATCTACGATATTTGCATGAAAGAATGAATGAATATACTCATCTGAGCTCAGGAGGAGTTTGAAAAACCATTGTTACTCGGTACAGTCTGCTACTGCACCCAGAAACACAACTGAAAACATCAATTCTTTGCAGAAATATAGACATTTTCTTTTGTAAGACAGTGAAAGTTTGTGCTGTGTTTCCATGTTTCACCTTGTTTTTGGAAAAGAGATAATAAGTTTTGCACGCCAAAGATGATAAAAATCAAACAGACTGTGACCAGTGAAGGTGCTGAAGTAGCATCTGTGATAGTTTTTTGGAGGTGATGGTAATATCGATGTGAAGGCATATATTTAAAATTTGGACATAAGCTTTCGTCACACTGGCATCTTTTCCCAGAAGTCCAGGGTTATTTTAGCCTATATTGTATCTACTCGATATATTCATTCATTCATTCATCTTCTATACCCGCTTAATCCTCATTAGGGTCACGGCAGGTCGCATGGAGCCTATCCCAGCTGCTTAGGGCGAAGGCGGGGTACACCCTGGACAAGTCGCCAGTTCATCGCAGGG
>JAQQZY010000010.1:20186676-20215620 GCA_030068375.1 Ostorhinchus rueppellii | reverse complement strand
ATAATAATAATAATAATAATAATAATAATAATAATAATAATAATAATAATAATAATAATAATAATAATAATAGTTTCACCAATGAGCATTTATTTACAGAGTGGTCCACACATTACTAACTTGTGACTTATTTTTTTTCCGCACATGTCACCAAAGGGGCTCCGTATATATTCAAATCGGCTCATTGATATTTTTCCGATCGTACTGTAATCTTTTTCAGTGTGTTGAGTGTTTTCATAATGTTTTCAACATCCTATTTGATTCTGTCTCACGCCCCTTTAGCAGGGTTCCATCACAAACCCAGCTGACCCGGGAAGCTATTGGACTGACCCAGCAAGACACTTAGGCTGAGTGGGGTTGCTGCAGACTGGCCTTTAGCTCTTTTTCATTGAAAAATGAACCCCTACTGGCCTGTTCTTGGCTTTGAAAAATTGTTCTTTTATGCGCATGGCCCCCCACTCTATAACTGTGCAATACTAATAATAACAACGCTGAATGGAAACCTCCACACTGGACCACTTTACAAACACACAAAGGAACTGAGATGCTCCTCAGCATCTCAGTATGAGTCTGGTTATTGAGTTGCAAGAGATGAGGACCACTGCTGATGCCTTATTATCCACAAAAAAGAATTTCTCAAGACGAGGCCTGTCACATCACAATAAAGGCGCGGTACCACCCACGCAAATACAAAGCTAATATTATCATAGCTTAGACAGAATACTGTGCCACTGCTGTTATTCCAACATTAAACTGGAAGGCAATGACTGCATTGTTTGAATGCATTTACTATGAATCAGCAGTGTCCTGTAGGTAGCAAAATAAAATTCAATCAGCGGCTCGGCTCCTCTTAGAACACCTGGGGAGGGGACAAGCATCACGCTGAGGGCATGCGCAGACCCCCCAGCATGAGGTTGCAAATCAAAGCATCAGAGGTGTTTCATCTCTGTGCTGGAGTCTCAGTTTTTCATCCATGGTTAAGACTTAAAGGATGACACTTCACCTGTGGCTCCTCACATCTCCAGCCACGAGGTGGGGAGCATCAGGCATTAGAAGAAGCCAACCATACGACTACAACAAAACACTTTGTTCACAGCAGGGATGCCCACATTCTCACCATTCCTCCAACTGTTGGGCAAGGAGCTGGCTTGGGTGCTGACAGAGAATGTAAATAGAGGCGCTCTAATAGGGTATACTGAGTGGAATTGACTGCTAATTGAAGGCTTTCATCTGACATGGCAGCATGCGTGTGAATACAGATTACTATCAGCTGGAAGCAGGGCTGCTGTTAGAATGCCAAAGTCTATCTCCAGGCATTTGCCATTTATTTAGAAGCGTTCAACCATTATGTTGGATGTCTCAACCAGTAGATGTGAACATTTCATCTTGAAACCTATACCTTCTGGGCTGACACGCAGAATGGGGCACATGCATGTAGTTATACATGACATGAGTATACGCATTTGACAGCAGTTACAACAGCTGTCTGATTTTATCACAGTAAATATAATATTCAATGAATCTGATCAGGTGTAACTTACCAGATACGTCTGTACAGCATCTATGATTAATCAACTCCATGAACAGATACCCAGTCCTAACGAAGTAGCAGAAGTGGTGAGTGTTCATCAAATAACACTTGAGATACTTTTTTGCTCTTATTTAATTTCGATTGATATTCTATTAATCTATTATTTAGTTTCAAATAAAAATATTTACAAATATGTGGTACTTGAAAGTGTGTTTTTGGGGGCTTTAAGCATGCAGTCAGACTATGTTTTGGTTCGATGCAATGAATGAATTACTTGTGTTTTCATTATATAATTGATGTTTTTTTAGTATGAATTATTTAGATCACTCAAGTTTTATTCCCCATTTATTAAGGTAATTTAATTTAATGTAATTTAATTTTATTTAATTTTATTTAATTTTATTTCATTATTAAAATTATTCATCCTCAATGACCTGAACAGCTACAGGCAACCAAAAATATCCATAATGATTTTTAAAAAGTAAAATTCAGTTTTTCAGCTTTTCAGCAACATTACATGTGTCTTATTTGGACATGCAGAAGCTCCATAGGTAACATGCAAACACTGTCATCTTCGGAAACATTGATTCACCAGTTAAACACATGAAAATGGCAGTGGATGACGCTTCTTTTTATGTCAGGTCAATAATACATTTTACTGGAAAAACACATTTTATTCAGTTTTCTCTGTTTTGATTGAAAAAAAAACAACCTTGAATTTAGCCTGAGGTTTTATGAGTATGATTTTAGGTAATTTTTACTGGAAAAGTGCAGAATACAGAGGAAAGTTTGAATGTAGAAGAAACTTTCCTTGGAAGTTGCCATAAAAATAGTTCCTGTTCTATAAGGGTTTAGAGAGAAGAATGATACATACGCTGCTGCAGTTGAAATGATACCAGATGTGACATAATAAAAAAGCTTATGTTTAAGTTTAAGAAAGTTGTCAAACCATGAAATACCAGACTTTTCAACATGTGAGTGACCACCATCCTACATGCCATCTGTCAATCAGACTGGTGTACAGCAGGAAATCAGCAGGGGGCAATGTTCTCACATCAAATATTCTAAATGAGCTTGCAGCAGAAAGGCAACACTTGAGTCAAAGACAGAGAAGCTCAGAACCACTGGTTTAGCTCAACTTCATGGGAGCAGTGCATTTGTTTTTCATAGCTATTCCACCGGTCATCACTGGTGTTTTTTGTTTTTTTTTTTCTTTGTGCAACAATATTGACCACTTTACCCGGTGCAGATGTCCTCCTGTAAAAGCCATATACACCTAAATATTTTACACAGTGCAGGCCTCAGCAATAACAACATTAGCGGCATGTACACAGTCAGAGAAAAATGCATTTAAGATCATGCATTCATAAATAATTAATGGAATTGTAACATGCGCTATTGTATGAAGGCTGGAAATGTTTTCTGTGTAAATGCAATGATGGAAAAGGGAGATGACACTTTGATGATTTTGCCGTTTTCATTATAACCCCCACCCCCACCCCCACCACCACACACACATAGAAGATTCAGTTAAATGTTTTGATTGTAAAATAACGTGCATTGGACAGGAACATTGTGATTTAGTGATAAGCTCTCTGTATCCTTAAAGAGTGTCCAGAATCCACACTGTGATGGCACTTAACTGTATAGACTGAAGTGATACAGCAAAGGTCTGATATAATCTCAAATGGATAAAAGGGAATAGATTAATATATTAAGCAAATGAAAGAGATGAGAGAGGGGGGAAAAAATCAGAGGCAAAGAGCTTTGAATGTGGTGAGTTCAGACCATATGTGCAGTAAATTCGAGAGCCGCCTGACATTATTGTTGGTGAATTTATTTTCCTCCTACAATTAAGTGGACCTATAAATATGTTTATGTAAATGAACCCAGCAGCCTATATGAATCTGTTCTCTGCTATTAATAGACAACTGTTTCTCAAGTTGAGCCACATAGCTAATTTTAAGCAGAAATAATAGATATTTAAAATTCAAGGATTGGTTTCACAGCCAAAGTTGGTTAAGGACAGCCAAAGTTCTCCTTTTCAGTGTATTAGACCAGGATTAGTTTAATCCATGCCTGTGAAATAGGGCCTTGATTTTCTTGGTAATGTCTTCAGTGTTCAGTTATCTTCTTCAGTTTTTGTGTTATTTGCAGAGGAGATGAAAAAGAAATCAAATCCAACTGCTCACCTATTTTTTTCCCCCCATTTTTTGATAATGATTTTGAGAAGGTTTACTGATTTACAATGCAGCCAAGAGAGGGCGGGAGGAAGAAAAGGGAAACAGTTGACACGAGAAGGAAATCAGAAAACAGAAAATGGGGACAAGTTTGGGTAAGGAACATCTGAAAGGGGGTGGGGGGTGGTGGGGGGTGGGGGGTGAGGGACTTTTTTTTGCAGATATGAAGAAAAACTGTTTATGCAAGTGATTAAAGCATGACAGAGAGGAAACTGATTTCACTGATGACAAGAGACTGAGGCTTAGTGAAGAACAACAACAATTTTCCGCCACTATTTTTGTAAGTTGGAGCAGCGTTTTGCAGATATTGCACCTGTTTTCCAAAAACCTCTCAGAGTGCATGGTGGGGGTAAAACGTGGTAAACAGAAATATAGCTGTGGCCTAGATTTCTCTCACACCGCGGCTATTTTATTAAGTACATCCTGCTTGCAGCCGACCAGATTCTTTACTGCAGCTCATCTGTGACAAGGGCTGATGGGTTTTGTGCTATGAAATGCTGCTGTGCATTTGTAGTCTCAGCTGTTATCACCAATGGAAATTCTGAATTTGTATTTTGTCCTGTTATTCTATTGGTAAACTGTATCTCATTTCATGTGTCTGTCCTTATCTCCCCTTAGTTTTCTTTTGGAGTTTTCCTCAACATCTACCATTAACAGCTTACATCTGTCTGTTACACACAGAGTGGTTAAAAAAAATAAATAAATATAGAAATATATATCCCGGAGGAAAATAGAGGAGATATTTTTTGCCTCAAAGAAAGGGAGTAAAATGTGACATCCTATCCCACACACTGTACTTTGTGAGTTTTATTGGCAGTTGCACAAACTGGATTCTGCGTATGTGTGTGTGTGTGTGTGTGTGTGTGTGCAGTGTTTTTTTTTCCTTCTCCAGTGCAGTTGTTGAAGAGAGTCACAGAAAATGCACATTTTAATACGTAGCTCATAGTCCCCCTGGAATATTGTTATTTTTACTCATTTGCCGTTGATGTGTCCAAGTGTGAGTGTGCAAGTTTGACAAGTAAAGTGAGAATACGCTTGAAAGTGTAAGCGTATGTATTAAATGCAGCGTAATGTTATAGCGTTCAACCCCAAAAGTCTAATTACTCCAAAATAATTTTAATAATTTTAACATTTGCACAGAATGAACAGCTATGGAAATCTGAAGTGTTATTCATTGCTCTTATCCAAATTCTGGCTGTTAAATGACTCGTTTAATTCACTAAGACCCCACACATGTGCTGCTTGAACTAAAAGGAACATCTGCCCAGTGTTTCTCCAACCTGCACCTGATTGTAATAACTGCGCTGAGCTTAATGGTATAATTACATCCATATGCAAAGTTAAGGACTATATTTATTATTTAACTATGTGTGTCTGACTGTGTGGAATATTTCAAGAAAATATCAAAAAGACTCTGAGTCTAATCTTTTTTAAATTAGAATTTCTTCAAAAACAGATTAATTAGAAACCTTTAATTGCAGGTTTCTCCATTGTATTTTTTTTTTTTTTTTTACATTTTCTTTAAAAGAAAAGCAAGGGACGCAGTACTGTCCACATTTTTTTCTGTGTAAACAAACATGAAGTAGCAAAAATAGAAAATTTTCTGCCTTCAGAACATCATCTTAGTCACACAAACTGTCACAGCTGCGTTTGGGGAGAAAAAGCACACAGGCATTTTAAGCTACTTGTTTGTTTCCAGAATCGTGCGGTTCCTCGACGCGAACGCCATACTGTGCTGTTATTTGCTTATTTGTGGTCCAGTCTTTCACTTGCTCGATTCCTGCTTTAGCTTCCTTCAATTCCTGCCATTAATGAGCTGTGTTTTTCCTTTAGAACCGTCCCTGACAGGAGGGTTATGGGTTGTCCATTGTATGAAAAGCACAGGAGGGGTGTCTGTTTATGAGATACTAGAACCATCATGCCTGGCAAGGACAAATCAGAGCACCCTCTGTGTTGCTTAATTCTGCAAAGCCTGTCTGCTTGCTTTATGCTGAAAACCCCAGCCATGTCCAACTGACACACCGTCTGCAGAGGAAATAAACATCCATTATGGACAGTGAAATGTTTCTAATAATATTCTCATTACATTTCCCTGTTATTACAAGGATGTGTCCCAGTTATGAAATAACAACATATTTTTGTTTTCTCATGATAATGCCCAAAAAACAAATAGGAGATTTGCAAATAGTTAAGTACAAGCAAATTTCTTCTCAGCACATTGCACGCTTAATGAAATGTTTTCTTCACTTATGCTGAGGTGCAGACATTGTTGTTTAGACTCTTTGTGCTGGGTTGTATTCATCTACTGTCAAGCTGAAGTCGATCTGCAATTCTCTTTGTACCAGATCCTCTTCCAGCATCTACGATCCAGACACACGAGGGAGAAACCTTGATGAGGCGCATGAGAGGAAAACCAGCACATTTGGGTATGACTAAAACCTTCAAAGCATTCTCAGTCAGCCAGACCTTTTGTGATTCACTCTATAGTACAGAGGAGCAGCTCGTGGAAAAAGATATTTTATATTTGTGGCAGCATGTGTTATTTTGTGTTCCTCTGGACCTTAAGGTTCACGCACAGCCACTAAATGAAGTGTGAGCTTGCGGGAACAGCTGCCAGACAGCGTGCAGTATCGAAATACTAGTTCCTCTGATGAGGTCGAGAGGAAAGACAAATTTTTAAAAGGGAAAAGGAAAAGAGGATTAGGACCGATAATGTGTGTACAGCCTCCCACTATGACAAGTGTGCCCTGTTGCAGAGTACCTGTAGATTGTGCGAAAGCTGCTGACAAAGGATTCAAACACATTCACGAAGACAAAGGAAGAGCAATTTGATTGGCTGGTTGTGTTAGCGACAGATGCAATGCTGTTTCAATTACGTCAAATGGATGTGAAAGTGTTTCAGGATCCTCAGGTTATTCATGCATTCAGCGCATTAACTGCTAACATATCCTTTTACATTTTTTTCAAAGCCTAAATTAGTCATTGCAAAAAAGCACACCATGTCACTGAAGCTGAATAAAAAGGTAACTATGAAACCTTTTTGTTACCACTTCAGCTGAATTTGAGGCAAATTTGACCAAATGCCTATAATATGCCAAAGGAAAAACACAGACTACAGTGGCCTTAATGGATGCCAGTGGGAAAAATTAACTAAGAAATATTTTTTTTTTCAGAATATAGTAAGTGCAGCTGAAATCATTGGCTTGTATTGTTCACCATGTGCAAAGTATTGACCTGGAATCCAGTGTTTAGAGTTCTTCCCAGCAAAGAATGTGTGTTATTCTCAAGGTTAACTCAGTCCAAACTTTGCAATCGATGTAATTAGTAAACTGTGTGGAACACATGTATATTTGCTCAAAAAGATCAGAGTAGCCAAATGCAATGGAAAAATGCCCGAAATCTAAACGTTTCCCACATTTGCCTTATTACCAAAAGCAGGTAATAAACGGTTTGATTGATGAAGTCACTGGCAGAGCAGTAAAAATTGCTCCCTTCCCATGTTTACACAGAGTACTGTAAATCACTGCAGAACGAGTGATTTGGCATTTGTGCTATTCTCAAACATTAATAAGACATAAATAAATAAAATGAGGGCAAGGTGATTATGAATGTCTGTGGGGATTTTCGAGCAGGATGGCGCTGACAAAAGAGTTCCAATTTTCTACGAGCTCCCTTGCCAAGCCTCTATCAGCTTCCTAAGTCATATCAGATGTTTGGGCTTTATTGGGACTTGAAATAGTTATTAGGCTGAGCACCCACCCGCATGGATTTATCTCCTTCTAAATAAAGACCCACACGGTAATGAACTCTGCTTAGTGTGATATCTACTCTTACTATTCTCCTGCTAGTTTTTTGTTTTGTTTTTTTTTTTATTCTTTCAACCACAACTACCACATTTAATTTAAAGAGGCAGTCGAAAAAGGTAGCGAAAGCCAACACACCTCCTGTAACAATGCATCTGCTTCAAAAGAGTACAGCTGGAATGAATCGAAATATTAAATAAAAAGTTAACAAGGTCTTCTCACAGCAGAACTGCTAAGATGTCTTCTTCAGCGGATTAAAATGAAGCCTCTGTTAGACAAAGAACGCAGCTACGGTGGCTCTGAATGTAAACCGGTTGCAGTGTATGACTGCAGACAGTTTGCTCAGTATGTACTGAATGTTCAGCAGGAGGGATTAGCAGAGAAGGTGGAGCAGTTATGCCGTTCGCTGCATGTTTCCTAAATTACAATATGCGGGTCATTTCCATATGGAGAAAAGTAGGCCTGCAGCGTGTCTAATTTTTCTATAGAAATACAGAATCTCCTGGCAAGAGACATTCAACGTCTGCCTTTGTCTGACATCCTGTTACCGGAAATGCAAAACTGTCCCAGTTTGCTGCTGATATTCCAGGAAATGTAACACTAAAACAAAACAAGTCTTTAAAAGGTTATGAATGATTATATAAAAGATCATTTAAAAACTAAATGATAATCTATTTACAGTATAGTAGAGAATGTACATGAATGAATAGGAGTAAAAAATGTTACATTCTTTTATCATTTGCCAAAAAAAAAGAATATTAAGCTATAGCATCTTTAAGAACATTTTTCCTTTCTGTTACTTCCATTTAAGTTTTTGAGTCAAAGGTAAAATCATACTGAGCGTGAGTCTGAGGATAGAATAGAGAGAATTGTTGAAGACACATATGTTACAAGATGATACATAGAATTAAAAGAAATAAAATAAAAATAAATCTCTTATAGTTTCACATTTTATGAGCTTTAATTTAATTTAATTTATTAATATTAAGTGTCAACGTTCTCTCAGGCTGAGGTAATAATATTATATATTATGGTATTATATGGTATGGTATGGCTCTGTAGCAGTAACAACAGTAACACCCCACTATTTTTAGTTATTATTTTTTACATAAAGGCCCTGACAATGTATGTATTATTATATTTCACCTCCAGCATTTGGTATAATGGGCAACTATTAAATATAAGAGAATCCTTGGACTCCTTGGAAACTCCATTCACTGGAGAAACGTAGCAGAGAAAGCTTTTTTTCCCTTCACAGTGTATGAAATAAAAAAAAGACCCCTTATTCTCTATTCTAAAGCTGTTTAAACAGAGGCAGAGCTATTTCAACTCTTTAAAAAAAATAGCTGCACTCTTGTTATTCACACTTCACTGTTGATATGTGGCTGCAAAATGACAAGAAAAGTTGGCAAGCACGTAGAATCTTTTTCTCAGCTTGTCTCAAATCACAGCTGATCCAAGCTGCACTGGGATGCGTTTACCATTCAGGTGCCGGTCAGAGGGCTGGATGTGCTTGACTATTGCAAATTGATTACAGGGTGAAGGATGGCCGCTGGACCTAAATTTGGGAAGCTTTCAAAAGTGAGATCTAAGATGTTATACTTTTTCATATAGGCTACAGTGAGTCTGCTCCTGTCACTCAGGGTTATAAACCGCACAAGCTGCTTCTCTCCTTGTCTTCAAAGTTACACCCAGAGAACCGCTCACGACTAATCCGAGCTGACAGGGAAGCCAGAAGAATGACAGACTTTTTTGTCATTACCAAACTTTTTTAAAAATCCTAATTTTCAAGCTATATGTAATTGTCTCTTTTTTTAATTATATCTGATTGTGCACATTCCTTCTGTAACCTTCTTTTTTGCTACAGATGAAGGTTAACCTTTGCTTGATGAGGAAAAAAAAAAAAGATAAAAAGATAATAAGGCTGTTCATTTTTTTCTTCTGCTTCCTGCTTTTTTTGTGTCCCAGTTAACATTTCTATTATAAATAAAACCGTCCAAAAATAGAAAAAATCTAACCTTTTGTTCTCTGATTAGGTAAAACAGTTAAATACTTGAAAGCCTTTATGACACACTTTACAGTTTAGCACCTTCTGGTTCATCATTTAGTTTCGGGGTGTCATACATTCTACACACAAATATGACATTATTAACCCTGTTTTTAATCAAACAAGAATAAATACAGACCTCTAAATTAGAGTGAGGATGGTTTTCTACATTTTAAGTCAGAATCAAATGGCATTACAGTAAAGATGCATTCATGGTTCAAGACTTATATACAGTATTGTGTGTACATGTATGTGTGAGTGTGTGTGTATAGATTTACAGTTTATGCACATAAATCTATAAATCTATCTAATATATCTAATGCAAGGTATATAATTGTTTACATTATTAAAGTTGGATTAAATGTGGATTTTTATGGGGATTCTTCTTCTATACAGATTCCTTATAATCAAATGGAGCAGCTTTAGTGTGTTTTTGCTGTTATATAACACCAAATTATACCAACAGAATTTTTTTTACTTATAATAAATCCACAAATTAGATATATTAGAAAATATGATTAATTTTGAGATATTGTGCTTGCTTATGATTGATTATGTAGCTGTTTTTATAAAGCAATGTCTTTTTTTTAATTTATTTGCTGAACTAATATGTATGATATCACTCAAATTGATATAATAATTTTTGAAGAAAAATATTACATTTCGCACAGCTCATTGTGAATAAATACTGATGCTGATGGCACTGAGTTCATAATATTGTATAGAAAGTGTTCATTTTCAGCAAAGTGTGGATTAGATTGAGAGGATTTATCCAACAGCAGTTAATACTAGGTTAGAGTTTTAAATACAGCAATAATACAAAAACATGAATTGTGATTGAAATGTCTTTTGACACTCATGTCTCAGGCAAACTGAGACCCTGCGTCATAATCTTTGCCCTGCTCACATCCCTAAACGCCTCGCTGCTGTATAATTCTCACCACCTTATGCCACCGCCATGTTACGTCCCATCATGCTGATAATGACACAACTCATTTATCACTTCACGCTTCGTTTTCTCCATCGCCCCATGTTTGGATAAACATGTGAACACTCATAACAAATGTCGCTGCTGTAAACCTAACATTGTTACCAGCAGTAACATGATCAGTGGAACACGACACTACCCAATTGACTGATATTAGTGTCATGTCTCTTGTTAACAGTGGTGGATCTGTTTAACTACTGTGAGAGCAGGCCCTGTGTAAAAATCCATATCACTGCATGTTGTCACCACATGTCCCTTTCACTGTAACATAATTCCTATAATAGGTGTCTGGTAACTCTTGGTGTCTACTATATAATCACTGCAGAAACAGCCTGAAGGTGCTCGGTTTATTGTGCACAATGAAATTCATATCGATAGGTCAATCTCTACAAGTACAACAGTACAGGGCAGTACTGCTGGAAAACTCTTCCGCTCTAACTCATTTTCTGCAGATCACTAACTGAGGATTTTCAGAGCGGTAGAGTGAATTTTGTCACACTGTATGGTGCTTAAAAACAAGAGGTTAGCAAAACATAACCTGTCTGTCGAAGGCAATATGGTGTGGAGGGACCTGCTGCTTCTGCTAATTCCCAATGCAAGAAAAAAAGAAAAAAAAAAAAAATATATAAATATCAGCTGAAAAAGTCTGTGCCAGCCACAGAAAATAACACATTGCTAGGTCTAATTCCACAGCACATGTAATAGAGTTGGACAAGAAAACATAATGCCTAATCAGATAATTGGGTCCAGAAATTGACAAAATGAATTACCTGACTGTTTGTGTCACAGTCGGTGATAACCATGCAATTTTGATTTTAAAAACATAATAATATTTTGATGAGGGTCTGCTAAGCACTATGAGATAGGAGCCATGCTAGCCATCCAGAATGCAGCACCTTACTTAGCATAAAAGATAACCAAGGGAAAACACATTTTATACAAGTGGCCACACTGTTTATGTTAAGTAATATTTAGATTTGCAAATTTAGAATTAATTTGACGAAAGCTGGGAGTATCCAGGACTGAAAGCTTTGTATGAAATTATGCTAAACAGAACAAATGTTTCAGTCAGGCTTTTCCACACTAATTTTGCACTTGCAAGTATATGCACTCATATTCTATTATCTAAATGTGAAATGACATATAAGCTCACTCTTAATTCTGCTCACATGATTCCTAAATTGTTTACACAAAGTTCAAAGCTTTAAAATCCTAAAAAATACAACAAAAACTTGAATCCCCTTGGTCTCCTGTTAGTTATGCATGCAGAAGTTAATAGCAGTAAAGTGTTTTGCTCTGTGGAATACTAATTTTATAATAAAACTCTTCATTTGATACATGCTCATCCAATTTTTATTATTGTTATTTTATTTCTTTTGCTGTTTAATAATGAGTCCTGCTCAATGCTGAATAGAGAGAATGTGAACGCAGGCGTCATCTGCCCATATCATTAGATCTGGCAGCGTGGTTTACGCGCAGACTGAAAAGTTGCATCTCAGTAGAAACCTCTGGGCATTACCATAGGGATAGATTAACCCTGTCTTCTCCTGTTTGATGTGGCTGGATGATGTAAGGCGTCACAGCCAACAGTGTGAGTATGCATGAACCAGTCTACCCCATGATAATGCTTGGATATGTGTGTGTAAAGCATGCAAACATAGTATATGAAGCATACACTCTGCTGGCCTTCTTCCTAACAGCTTCCAGCCCAGGATGATGTCACTTGGTGCCCTGCAGTGGAGTAATCAGTCTCTTGCATGCCTGAAGGGGCCCTTAAGAGTTATCAGTCTTTGATACTTGTCTCTATTGCAGCTGATTCAATCTGTAACACCACTTCAGGCCCTATGTGAGCATATAACAAACATACTTAATCATTCCTGTCTTTAGAAGTAGAGAAAATCCTCTGCGAGCCATCCTAGTTACGCTCTTGTTGGTGAGTATTAATATCAGAGGAGACAAACTGTTACGCCTTGCACGAGGTCTGATTACATACATGCACATGACTGAGGGAGGCGAAGAGCGACAGAGAGCATGTACAGATTCACACGCACACACCCGTAGGCTGAAACAAGCGCTCAGAGACAAACACACACACACAACTCAGTGTGCCACTTCCTCATCTCCTGCTGCTCTGTCCTTAAACCTCTTCACCCTCCATGCAGGGAGTAGACACTGTGCTCTTTTCTCTTTGTCATGGTAATAACACTAAGCCTAACTGTCCCCCATTTTGCCTGTCAACTTGCATTTATTTTGTTTTCCTTTTTTCTTTTCTTTCTTCGGCATGTACTGTCAGGTTTCTTGGGGTACGTTTAAGTCCCTCCCTGCATCATTCACTGCTCCTGGAACCAATTATATTATCCGGCCAGCCCCTTTCAATTCCTACAGAGGCAAGGACAGAAAGAAATCTAGATCTATTCTTTATGCCAGCAGCATCTCACCTTTACTAACCTATTCTTAAGATGCCACTCAAGAGATTTTCATTCTTTGCTTTGCTTTTTTCTTCTCCCTCTCTCTTAGACTCTTCCCTTCGTAGTTTCTCATTCTTTCCATGAAGCCTCCCCTGACAATGTGAATAAGGGTCTTGTTGTTTGCGACACCAACATACTGCTGTGTGACACATTATCTGGTGTAGTCTGCCATTGCAGCAGGATGCTTGCCTTAGAGCCTTACCGTATTGTCTGAGCTTTCACCTCACCCCTGGCTATCTGCTGTGCTCTGGCTTAAGGCTTATCCCCAGGCCTCTGCAGAGCTGCCGGGCCAATGAACACTAACAACTTTCCCTTTGTATGCTGTGAGAACCTCGCTACACCAGCATTGCCACATTTAGTTTTTATCTCTACAACTGATATTACTGTGTATGTCTATTAGCGGTGTACAATGAATTGTATTGTTCAGCACAAGCGTCTCTATTCAGTACATAGTGTTATGAACAATACATCGCACCTTATGTTCAGAATCTCTTGTACAGTGTAGAAAAGGTGTTTTAGCTTAGATTGTATCTCTGTGTTTCTGACACTGCATTAAATATGGCTATTAATGTGCTACTTTAACCTCATACCACAAGATGATAAAACCTGAAAGGATGCATACTCCGCCATGCAGGTATTTATTTAAAAGCACATTTAAAGATAGAGCAATAATAGCGTAAGAATGTACTTTCGGTTCTTGTGTTTTGCAATGGCTGGACTTAGTCGTCATTCTAATTTCCAAAGGTGGCAGATTCTTCCACACTGAGCTTCTTAAGGCATTTCTTTGTAGATACCACTTTGTGCACTGTGAAATTGGAAAGCCTTTCCACAAACTGTTGCCCTCTATTTATCTTTATCTTTGTCTGGCTATCTGTCAGTCCTTGAGTAGAAATATCAGTTTTGTGTGACATTCTGTTGCTTATTAGGAGTTAACATATAAGGAGGCTTGCAGTCTTACAGTAATTATGCCATATCATCCGCTTGACTTCTGCGTGGCCTTTTCACATTTCTGACACCACTGAAAGGTGAAAGCAATCTACACCCCTATAGCACAAGCAGTAGTTTTTCCCAAAGCAGTAAAGGTAGACATCACATAGTAAACTATTCTTTCATCTCCTCACAAGCTGCTATTGCAATCAGACAAGGCTTTGCCCATATAATCATTGGCTTTGATATGGATGCAGGTCCATTGAGATTTGTATATCATCAATTCTTTTTATGTTGTATTGCTCAGCTCCTTCACATTGATTTACTCTGACTGCAAAGTGATGCTTAACTTCAGACAAAATTTCTATGAAAGCAATTTCTTTTTTCCCCTCTTCTATGGCATTACACAGAAGTAAGGACTGAGGTATGAGCCTGATTGAAATTCCTGTGCTACATTCAAAGTTGTCCTCAGTTTCAGATGAAAAGCGGTCCTATGTAATTATCCTAATCGCAGTTTTAAAAGCAGTGGAGCTGTCAAATACTCCTATGCAGGATAATACACATATTGGCTAGAAACAAGCTATTTGGGCAAGCCAAACAATGTGTCAGAAATGTCACTTGCTGAACAAAATGCCGTCTATTGTTGTTCTGTGACACCTGTGGCTACCTTTTTTTACTGACACCCTATAATTAAGTACTCAAAGAAACATGTAGACAGGGAATATTAATGCAAATTTATCTACTATGGTATTTTTTTTAATTATTTGTTATGGCCTATTATCAATCAATGCTGTTTTTTCTTTATATTGAATTGGTCTGCATTACTGAAATCATTTATTATGTCTGTTACATTTTTCACAGTGTACAAATATAGAATTAAATATAGATAGAGTGTAAAGAATCAATTTTATTGAAAAAAGTGCAAAAACCATTTTGCAATTTGTTATTTTATAAATGTGCAGAGGTGCAGTGGGATGTTTGTATTTCAGCGTTGGCTGAAGCTTGGTTGCTCATACAGGATGGTGCTTTTCTCACCATCCAATAGTATTGATCAAGATGTGAGTGGATGGTGATGGTAGGTGTTGCTATGACGAGATCTGGACTTGATGTCCTGACAGCATGGGGCAGAGCAGGTTCCTGGTGAGGCTTACAAGCTCTCTGTGCAAGCACATTCAGCAGGCGCTCCTCACTGCTCAGGTCACTGACAGTTCAGGCTACCAGATTTGTTGTTCTACAGTGAACAGAGTCAGCTACCTATGAGAGAGGAAGTGCAGAAACAGACTACAGAGCTCTGCAGGAACAATCTTATTTAAATTCAGTGTATAGATTTACCCTGACTCATCATGGTGCAGGAAGTATTAAACAGGCTGCTGCAGATCACGCAAAGAAATAACAAAAAATCCCCCAGCGATGTATAAACAAAACGCAAATCAAATCAATCATTTACATATGACAGCTGGCATAAACAGCGGCCTTTGTGTTTGACTTCACACATTGCTTAAATTTTTATTAATTCCATTTTTTAAAGCTCACCACAGAAAATGACAATCAGATGTCAGCGTGTCCACATATATTTCTTCAATAAAGACAAAATAAATGTGAGATCACCAGTTTTCTTCTAAGCCACCGCAGAACTATCTGATCATTCCATTGAGTTTGCACATCGTGCTGTCTTGTTTTCAGTGAGATGAAACTGTAGTACAGAAGGACGCTTCATCGTATCAGAATAACAACTGTTATTCCTGATGCCACAAGCACAGTATAGAAAATTCACAGCTGTCTGTGTTTAAGGGTCTATTAATTCCAGCCATGACTGGGGAAAGATGAAACAGCTGGCCATAAACTATCCTGACAAACTCGTATGTTGTGTGAAAAAAAAAGGGGGGGAGGGCAGCTTCTGTGTCTGATTTTATTTTGCTCTGTCAATAATTTCTTTTTTTTTTTTTTAACTATATTTCCTTAATTCTGTTAGAACTATCAAATCTTCGGTGGATGGACAGTCAGCAAATTTTATTTGCTAAAAGTATATATATACACTGTTATAAACTGATGGATTTTCAATGAAAAAGTGGGGACTTACAGTATGTTGAAATTAAATAATAATTCAACATATCTTTAATATGGATTAAAATAACTCAAACCTTCATCTAATGCCTCATCAGCCAAAGTGGATTTTGTAAAACCCACATGCTATTAGTGATGTATTTGAAGATTAGCCTTGAAGTTGCTTCCTCTTCCTGCCTGAGAAGCCAACACCTCTGGGGGGCAGTAGAGGCATCAACACTGCCTTTCATCTCATCCTACCTGCAGGAAAAGGGCAAGGTCAGAAGGGATTTGAGCTTGGCTCACCACCACATGTTTCTTTGCTTGCCCAGTTTTGCTTTAGGCATGGATTATCACCATCATGGCTACCGTTACAGTCCACCTTTGTGGCTTGTGTCCCACACTAGATCCTGATTGGCATGTCAGAAGGCTCTTTTCCTGCCTTTTCTTTCATATTCATGCAACCAGCCCCTTTCTTCATTTCACTGATAAAAATATACACCATTTAACATAGAAAAGAGTTTTAAGGATTTCCATCCAAAATCTGTGCTGACAAAGGGAATGACAGCTTTGGCTTGAAATCCTTCACTTGCTGGGACTACATGTTTGTATTTTTCACCTTATTTGAGAGATTTTTCAGCAAAAAATTGAAAAAACATAAAACTTTGATATTTTCCTTTAGATGGTTTTAATCTCTTATATTTTTGGCTTTTCTCCCACTGTTTATCAGCTTATTTCCAGGCAGGCAGTCAGCTGGACACCTCTTTAAGAACACTATACATTATAAAAGATTAATAAAGCTTTGGTAAGCTCGCAGTCGCTTTTGACAGTGAATCCTTTACATGGCCTAGATTTTTATCGATTGAATGACTGTCATAAACACTATGAGGGCTCCCTGAGATTGTAGTAGTCTGTAAATTAGTGGCGTGTGGCTTGATTGTGTTAATGATCTGGCAGAGAAAATAAGTGTCAGGCTGAGCGTTACTGAGAATAAAATTTTCCAGTAGGTGAAAAAACACCCCAAGCCATTATGGATCTGGAGGGTTTAGATTGTGAATAGAAGATACTGTATGTGGTATGCAAATTAATAACTTGACTCTCGCTACTTAAAATGTCAGCGCTCATGCCCTTTTGACAACTCAAAAGGCAGAATAAGATTGACAGGTGCGTTCTTTGTATTAAAATAAATTTGTTTAAAATAGCCTTCTGTCAAAGCTCTACAAAATTAGTTTTTCACACATTTGTCCTCTGCATAACAGATATTTTTAACTTAATACTTCTATGTTAAAATCAGACCCTTGGACTGTATTGACAGCTTACAACTGACAAAATTCTCACATTAGTCCCACTAATAGAAACAAACCTAAAATACATCAAACTCTTGCAGTTTTATATATTTTTCTAAATCTCCAGTGGCCACAGGAGGACTTTGCTCACAGTCCCAATATGCAAGGTCGAAGTCATCCAGCAGTGGCCTCCGTCTGGCATTTTACCCAGAGCACATCCTGTGGGAGCGGGAGCTTTGGTGCCGGCTGCGCGACCACATCAAACAATGGCTTTTTGTTGTAAACAAAGCCAGGGCAGCTTGCCGGGGGCCCTCTCTCTCTCTCTCTCCTCCCGCTCACAATCCGCATCCAGTCTGCCTACCATAATTCTGGACTGTCAGACAAATGTGCATCAATGCACCACAAGTCTCTCTATTCCATTTGTATTTGTACACAAAGACCACGGACCTGGCAGTGCAACAGACAAATTCAAATCTGATGAAAATAGTAACAAGAAGAAAAGCTCAAATCGAAAGGTTTGCCCCAAGAGGATGTTTAAAACTAAATCACCTGAACACTTGTTTGCCTGCACGACAAGAAACATAATGTCCTTATGTTTGTTTACTGGTGTAACCGCTGCTGCAGATGGTTTTGTCCAGGGGATAGAACATAAGTAATGCCTTTGTCTTCCTCAAATATAAACCTACATTATACTTATTCAGAAGCTACACTTTATTCTTAACACTATAATGTGTGTAAATGCTTAGATTTATGTGTAATGGTTGTGTAATTGGTTTTACAGCATTGTATACAACAGCTGTTTATAAAAGGCACACACTGCATCTTTAAGGCTATAATATGTAACATTTCAGTATCAAAAGGACTTATATTACATTAAATTATTGCAATCATATTCAAATGGAGGGGATCCCATGACTGTTAATTAAATAAAATGACCGATTCATATAGTCATTGATGTCATATTCCCTATACTGAAATTCCTACTAATGCTACTATTAAATATTCTTTGCAGCTACTACATATTAATGAAGTGACAGACTATGAAATAAGTGTAATTAAATGTGATGAGAACTTAACTTTAATACACTACGCTCTTTGTAACAATTATTTCTATCCAGATATTCATTCGCAATAGTAGCGATACCTTGACAACACCTTTTATTATTAGTTTTCTGATATGATTGCAAGACCCCCACACTGTAAACTAAACATCTTTTTTTTTTTTTCAAATTCCATGCTATCCATTTATTATCCTTGTCTAAACAGTGAGGACAGGAAAAAAAAAAAAGCTGTCGTGGACAATAGATCTCTTGCATGATAGCTCAGTTGGCACACTGACCAGCAGAACTAACAAGGCACTCTCACCATGAAATTATACTTAATAGGTACCCAAAGGTGCTGTACCCCCATGCCACATTAAACTGAACCCCATCCCAGGATTGATTCAAAACACCAGCAAACGTTTCAACCTACTGCAACCCCTGCTGTTTCATGTTAGTGCTATTAACATCGCCTCTGATGTGTCTCGCCTGTATTCGATCAAATGTGACAATGCTGAATGGTTTCACAGTGGAGCTCGTGCATATTTCAGTGATTAGCACCACGTCATTGTGTGGATTGTTGACTGCACTCTGTTGGTTTAGACCACTGATCACACTTCAGCTATGATAATGAAAGATTTTAAACACTCGACTAATTGAAATGCTGGTGCAAGGCAGCAGCTGTGATGCCTGCTCAGCTATTATCACCCCTAATAGTTTTGATCGGAAAGGGAAACAAGAGGCTGCGCTTTATGTCCCAGGAGCCACAGAGGTCCTTTAAGGCTATGGCACCTATGTATATTTCACCCAAAATGATATTCCGTAAGCAACTCATGCATAGTAGAATTTGGAGAGCTGGTTAATTGCGAGGTTTACTGATAATTGTTTCATTAATTCTAGCTGGCTCCCATTGTTCCACGCCAGGCACTTGGGTCCAAGTCTGTGCAGAGCTTGGCAGTAGTTTTTAAACGAAGGGGAAATGGAACAACCTGCTTCACTGCCCCTGCTGATCCCCCGGGTTTCAGCTACTTTTTCTTTTTTCTCTCATACCTAGTGTGTCAAGGGCATTCCCTGTTTCCAGGCTTCTGGAAACCTGCGGAGGTCAATCATCCTAAAAGCTGGTGGGGGTGCACAGCAAAGGAGCAGATTTACGTACTCCTTCCACATTCCCTCCGCCAAAATAGCCCGGCTGTTTGTCCTTAATAAATACAGCACATTTTACAGTCATGTAAAATATTCCCTTCAAAGAAAACGTACACTATAAAGTTCAGACATCATTTGTTTTGTTTTACACAAAAGGCGGATTAGCATCCTGTTAACATTTATATTCTGATACTGTTTCATATGAAGTGGAAATTATAATGGACTGAATTCTAACCAAGTATGTGCATGCTAATCATACCGTTTTGCTATTTGAGATCCACATGCTGACTGCTGAAGGGGAAAGGAGCTCCTATTGACTCTATTTGAATCCATTGGTGAGCACATGTTCCAATCTCAACATTGAGCGCTGGGGTTATAAAGTGTGGCGATGGGAAGTACACCAGAGGGCAGAGGCCAGTGGCTTTATTGCTATTTGGAGCACTGCTGTGTGTCTTCGAGGGCTGAAAAGTTTGAATTAGATTTGCTTCAGCACATCTCCAGCTGGGAACTATGTAAATTGTCAGAAAGGCACCTTATCTCTAGAAGAAAAGCTAACCTCTACCATCAGCTCTACAGCCACAGGCCCGAGAGTTTTATATCCTGTTCTCCGAATAACTAGTCTATAAATTGTCATGTACCAATGACTGCATGGGCTCCTGTGCTTATCTTGTGGCCATCACCAGCAAGAATGTAACCACAAGAGCATATCCTGTTGATAAAATCTATTTTGGGTCTTCAGCATTTTTTTTTTTACTAGGTGGAATTAAGCCAGCATGAAAACACTTTTCAGTATCTTTTTGTTCAAGAAAAACAGGACGCTCAGCATTTTCAATTCATGTGCAGTTACTTCAAATAAAATGAGGGATCCAGTCCCTTCACTGTGAGGCTTACACTACATTTGAGTTTGGACTCACAATGTAAATTTTCAATGCTGCCGCTGGGTTCATGGTAGTCTGTGGGTTGGTGTGGCCTGTAGACCTTGGGCAGGGCTTTACAGTGAGAGAAAACAATCCTCCGTCAAGCCTGGTGGCCGTTTTTCCTTGAACTGCAAAAACATGAGAGTACCGAAGCGCCTCTGTGTAGCAGAGAAAAAAAAAGGCTATCATTTATTATTCAAATGAAATGAGGTCCGGCAGATGGTGGGAGAGGGGCCATGGGCTTGCGGCAGAAAACCTCTTGCTCTGTACCTCTGTGATTTCACTCAGCCCGTGACGAAATAAAAAGTTCAAAGGGAATCAGCGATCGTGACGGATCTCATTAGCATATTTTCAATGAGCAACATTAGAAGCAGAGATGGGGGAGTTGGGGTTCTATCCCATGCAGGAACTAATCGATGTATACTGCGTTTACATGATACTGCAAGCTCCTTTTGCATTTATTTAGAATATACTATACCCTACTGGAGGGTCCTGACTTAAACCCACAAAAGCTTTGTTTTTAGGGCAGTATAGATTATTATAAACATGACTGTAGCCCCAGCACAGTCTTTTTTGCATATTTATGCTTATTACTCTTGCACTTTTTTGGCTATTTCACTTACGTCGTATGTTTCTAACAATGTCCAAATTCAGAGAAATTACATCCGGACTGCTGAATGCAATATGTGGTTTTCTTTAATCTTTGTCAATTGTGTGACATCTTTTCTTAATGCTAACATTTAACGGTACATGTAAATATTTCATGAGCAAGAATTCCCTATTATCCCATGCTACTTCACAACATCATTAAAGTACACATTATGGTATTATTTGGGTTAAGAGACCCCAGAGTGTATTTAATCCTTTCAATATAATTTTTCAGAGCTTATTTTTTTAGCACTAAAAGTCGGATAGATACTGTACATTATTACACAACATATTGTACACTAGACGGTTATGAATGAGTAGGAACCTACAGTCGCTCCACTGTGCACGCTGTAGAATTATGAAGAGAAGTCAGTTCATGCCATTTGCCTGAACACTATAAAACACTGCCATGTGTGAGGTGAACAAACCAAGGCTGGGCTTGTAAAAAAAGCAGAAAACTCTTAAGCTGTCCTGCAGACACATAAGACTTCAACACCTGTCAAGGGGTAACTTAAGTGTCAGCCTGTTACCACGTGCGCCAAGCAAAATGCTGCCAGCCTATAGTACACAGGGTCTCATGTTATTTAGTGCTTCATTCTGTAGGAGACCATTCCCTCCTCTTTTCAGAATAGGGGGAAAAAAAAGAGTATCACTCCATCTCTGATTTGAAATATTGGGCCAAGAGATGCTCTCACCCCCTAGGCACGACTGTATTTCACAAAGCTGAAATTTGAGTGAGTTTTTCTGAAGTTCCCTGTGGTGCTGTTCTTTTGGACCACAACAGGCCACAACTCTGGCAGCAGCACTTTTCTCTCAGTGAAAATACAGAGAAACATCTACCCATTAAAGCACAAGCAGGAATTTGGTTTGTGCTGGAATGCAATAAAATGCATAAAAAGCCAAATTTGACTTTACACAAAGGATCTAAGAATGTCGCAGAACCAAATGACGGATATAAAGGAACAAATAGATCACAGTCTTCATTTACGAGGTATAAAGAATAGAGTGGTCACTTCCAGCAATTGGGTTTTGGTTATCACATAACATAGGAATGTTGAATCAGCAGCATAGAAAAAAGATGGAGCACAAAAATAATCCAATTTGTTCATTCCAATTTGGATTTGATTGTAGAAACTGTGATAATTAGCAGTTTTCTACCTATAGAAATTAACAGTGTCTAATTACATCATAATATTCTCTCTTTGACAATGTGTTGCATTAGAAACTGAGAGAATCCTAATGGAAATCTTTAAGCAGAAACATTTGCACATTTGGTTTGGCACCACTTTGCTCTTTTGTTCAACACAGATGAAATATGGCTTAAATACGGTGCACATTAATACAACAAAAATCCCATTGCTGGGGAAAAACCCACATCTTGCCTTATTGGCAACAATTGTTCTTAAGAATGTCTGTTTTATAGATTTATGACCAAGGCGTTTTAAACCATTGAGACAAAGACAGAACAACAGAGTGGCAAATTGTAAGCCTTGCATTTTAGATGAGATCAAGCCGACACTATTTGAAGTTGTTTCCTGATGACAGATAACCAGAGGGTTCTTCTGAGCTTGCACGTAACATTCTTGCAATATCAGTTTGTGAATCCTGTTCCTCAAAGGGAAGCATTGCAGTGTCACCTTGTAAATTCCTTCCTCCTGCTTTAAATTCATTTTAGTGCTTTGAAAATGAAGGGACCACCATATGTTGAAACATACCGCACAACGCTTGCAACAGGTTGTTCTTTTTTTTTTTTCCTGACTCCCACCCAAAAACTCACACTCACTTGTTTCTCTCCACTTGGCGACCAGAATAGAAGCAGCAAAGCGACATTGACGAGCACACTGGGCCTGCCGCCTGATGTTAGCCCACCCTGGGATGGGGCTGGTGGAGGACCACCCTAGCAGGCTGCTAAGCCCAGGATGCCTTGGCCATTTTATGACACCTACAAGGGGAGATTGTAGAGACTTTAGTTAGCAAGTGTCTGCTTCCTGCTTCCATTTAGGGCCATATTCATGTTTATCAAAAAGATTCCTTGGGTATCTTGACCCGGCTAGTTTTAGTGCTCAAGTGGAATTTATTGCTGAGGTCTTATTGTTTTTTTCTTTCTTTTTTTTTTTTTAGGCTGTTAAATAGTAATTGCCAAGATCCAATTCCAATGTGGACTGATCACAAGCCAAAAAAAAAACACACACACAAAAAATTCAATGAAAAACAATAAATAAATAAATAAAAACAATTTGAAAAAAGCAACAGCTGCGTAAAAAACAATGATAAAGCTGTCACATGCAACATGCTGTCATTCTGAAATAAAGTGGAAGCAGAGGCTTTGTGAGCAGATGATCATGAGAACAACAGCAAAGAGAGCCAAAGTTTTTCATCAAATGACTTCCAGTAGGGTTGAATTTTATCAATCTGTAGTGATGTAAAAATTGCACGAATTCTGATATGGTTGTCGAGACTGAGCAAAAAACAAAGATCACACCTGCATCAGATTTAGGGCCACATATGGAAGTTACCGAAATCAGAATCGAAAAGATCAGTTTCCGCATGCTGCTCACACTGTCATGAAAAATCTGACTCACATATGACCCCTCCTCCTCCCCATGAATATATATAAATTTGAAAAAATAATAAAATAAATCGGATTCGGGACACTTTTCCCTGCAGTCTGAGCCTTTGTCACAGTTTTTCCTTCTTTCTAATCATCATCATCATCGTTAATGCTAATATTATTATTAACTTCTGAATTTGATCAAGTTGCAATGAGTCCTTCAAAGGTAGACTGTAATTAGAAGCACCCCTCGAGTCCGACTGTACAAAAAGGGTGAAATTAAGACCAGACCAGACTGTGGACGAGGTTTAATCCACAGCAGATTCTCCCCTGAGCTTGAATATAGCTTTGCAGCACGGCTCTCCACTATGTCTGCTTATTCTGGTGACAAGCTTCTTCTAGAACCAGGAGAGAAAACAATTCATAAGCAAAGCAAGGTAGGGACGACCTCCTTGTCCTCCTCTTCAAATAGAGACACGCTGAGCTTCACTGGAGTGGGTGGCGGTAGGGGGGCACCGTGGAGTATTCAAACCCCCTCCTGTTCCTCTTCCACTTCCCCCACTCCTCACTTTTTAACCAGCCCTTTCCACGACCCAGTGTGCACGCAATGCAAGCCAAAATAGATAATGAGGAATGTCAGCCCAGAAACAGAAAATCACCTCTACCAAGACCAAGCTGTTCCAGAGGACTGGCTTGCATTCCACAGCAATTCTGAGTGATTTATTACAACCAAAAAAAAAACACAAGTCTCCCAAAAAGACATCTAGCTACACAGCTGGTTAATGCCAACTGGTTGTGACTTGTGATGAGTAATGACATCCCTTTGAGTCAGTAGCTTTGTTCTGCCGTGTCTGGGTGATGGATCATTCTTCTAAATACGTTTTCAAGATGTGCAGATGATCCCTTTCATAATTATCATTTCTTTTACCAGTTGAGGACTATAAAAAGTAATGCTCCCCTCCGCTTGGTCAGTGGTGTTATCACGTTTCTGCGGACCGTGAGTTCAAGCGGAGATGTCCACTTTTCACTGCACTCATCAACAGTAGATCCAGGGTCCATACAAACCCAATTAAGAATCAATTTGAGCCAGTGTCAGACAGTCTGGCGCCTGGAGAGGGGTAAATGCTTTTAATATGAACATTTTATCGTTGTCTCACAGTCTTCCATCGTCTAACAGTCTGGCATGTGTAAAGTATCTGTCAAGAAGTCTTATGCCTGAATACTACCACAGTGATATGCCGACTGGGCCTTCCACACATGGCATACATATGAAAAGGAAGGTAGAAATCCAGTGGTTATGGAACAACTGATATGTGAAACAATCCCACTTGAAAGGCATAAATCATAAACCACTCAACAATGAGATTTTGACAGTAGCGGTGATTGGCATATTTATTCTTCCTACTGTTCGGCCTCAATTTAGTCCCAAGACAAATGTCATGGCATGAAATATGCTCTTGAATCATGTCAAACATGTTTGATATAAGCTCTGATTGATGCGGTCCCCATGAATGCTTTGAAAACCCGACACCTCTTCTCCCTTATCTAACAAATAGCCTTGGAAATGCACTCCTACTGTAGCTTCCTCCCTCTACATATCTATCACAGCTCAACCATCAGTGAGATTAGTGGAATTAAATGTATAGATCTCCCTACTCTATTTTACCATGTGTGCATCCGCGTTTTTCTTTGCTGATGATATAGTTTATCCCGAGGCATTTTTTTCAAGTCTGATAATGTCAACTGTGTGAAAAAAACCCAGCGTGATATATGTCAGTAGCAAACAGTATACAGTGCATGTATATATTAGACCAAGCAACCACACTCGGTTCTCAGTGTGGCAGGTACGTGCTATTTATAATAGAGCCATCAAATCAATATCATACCATACTTCTGCCTCTGCTCTCACCAGGTAGCGCACTGTACCTGTGTTTTCCATCAATTTGTAACATTTCAGATAACAAGAGGCTGCACTCAGAGCCCACGCTGCATGAAACCTGTGCTACAACAGCCTCTTTTGGGCATCTCTCCCCACGTTGGCATACCTGTGGCTGTGAAATGCCATGGTCATAATTTGATATAGTGGTGTGTAGAAAGAAGCTCTAAAGAGATGATGGCTTCAAGTAAATGGAAATCAGAAAACACTTGTGTTTCTGAGCACGTCCACCTAGCCGCGAAGGTAATTTCTACAAAAAGGTTTTCAAAGTCAGATGATGAGTCATGTTTTTCCTGCTGATATTGATAAAACAATTGCGTTCACTTATTGACAGGATAGTCATTTTGTGGCAGGGTGTACTTGAACAGTGTTTTGTGACAGCTATAATAATACGGCAAGAGAACCTTCTGCCCAATGGTCTGTGGGGTTAATTGATAATATGGTTTAATAATATGGGTGGTTTCACTTCGGCACCTATAGGAACAAAGGTGTATTGTGACATATGTGACACATTCATAATTGTTTTCTTCTTCTTATTTAACCCTTTGCAGATGGTTGAGGAATCAGGTCATGATACTCTTTTTTTTCATATATATATATTTTGTTTTTAGCTCCAAATTTTGCAGTATACAGAGTAAACAAATAAGCAAAAAGAACAAAAAACAGACCACGGCAGTTAGGGCATCAAGGTTTATCCTTTAAACAAATAAGAGAGAGACAGGTTCAGGAAAAATTAGGCAAAAAAAGTCAAAATAAGCAAATAGAAGTATAAGATTATACAGGTTTGAGGATTTCTTTGATTAACATGCATATTCTATTTCTTTTTTTTTAATATTTGTCAGTTGTAAGTGTTAATGAGAAGGTTAGCCTTTCCATGTCACAAATTTCATTCACAACATGTGTCCAGTCCAGAAGTGTTGGAGGATCTTAACACATCTATTTTCGAGTTATGGCTTTTTTTTTTTTTACCCTGCTAATAATATTAACAAACTGGAAAAGAACTTGGAGAGCGCAGACCTCCGCCAAGGTAGTGTTTGAACTTTTTTTTTTTAAGGTAGTGTTTGTACTGTCCTCTACTAGATGGCACTGAATGACCTCATTTGCAACTCTGTGCCGCCATGCTCTATCTTGCAATGATAAAGAATCCTTTAAAAAAATTCCTGGATCCAGATGGTGATCCGGATCGCTTCCAAAATGTAATCATCTCTTTCTTGACCCAGAGCGGACATATCCTGAAAATTTCATCAAAATTTGTCTATAACTTTTTGAGTTATGTTGCTAAAATCAAACAAACAAACAAACAAACAAACCCTGGCAAAAACATAACCTTCTTGGCGGAGGTAATTATATCGTTCCGATTTCCTCATTTTGTGTGGTAGGTTACCCAAGTAATTGAAGATAAAATCAGATGGTGAGTCCATTCCTGTTATATTGTTGATTATCTTTAACACCAGTCTCCAGTCGGGTACAATAGGTCATGATACTCTTGATATTACTTTTGACAGTCAATCGTACTTGGCGATGCTCAGCTGCTAATTCTTCCTTTATGTCTTTGAGCCATGTTTATTGGTTTTTCCAGAGTGCAGGCCATTCTCACCAGAGAACTTTGGGTTGGTGTTCGTCAAACAGATGCAGCCAAACCAATGTAGCCTGTTTTTCTGGACTTGTCCTTCAAAGGAGTGTTGATGATCACTTTGTTTCTGGATCATCTCATTCTGCCAAGAATCCATAACTCTCACTTAAGTCAGTGTTATGTAATTAAATCTAAAAATAAATGGAATCTACTACTGCTACTGAGCAACAATATGTAATTAAATTACAGTCTAATCAAATTGTACCCCTGAATGCATTTTTTCAATAAATAAAGCTTGACATTCATTTTGTTGCTGCCCAGGATTTCCTCCTTATGGCAGGATTCTGGACAGATCCTACAAAGCAATTTTTAAGGCATTGCAATGAAGGGGTGGTCATCTTAAAAGAAGCATCTCAGGGTTTAAACAGGCTCCATTCATTGGACAATATGTGCTCTGATACTGGCTGATGTTTTTGATCGGTTTTCATGTTTGAGTTTTCAGTGCCTCTCATCTGCCAGTCAAATCAATGCACATTGCTCTGAGCAACCTGAGTCTGCCATCCCATGCTGTGACCACCCAACCACACCAAGGCGGACGGCTGTGTTGTCAGACAAGTACTCCATTCAGCGCTGGAAATTCAACAATATTTAAAATCAAAACATTCCGATCTAGATTCAAGTTAAATTGAAGAACCTTTAATAAAAGTTTGAGAGTAATAAGTGTTTTTAGCTTCTTGCTCAGTTTTAGATATTTGGAGGGTCATCTGTAAACTTTCCATTTAACAGGAAGTGGACATATAGTGTATTAGAATAATAATATTGTTCGGTTTGAGTCTAATCCTTCAGCCAAATACAAAAAGAGAGTCACACACACAATATCTTCTTGGACTGTCATTAGCTCTGATTTGATGTCATGGAATAATTTATGCCATGCAGGGCTTATTCAATGTCACAATAAATGTCACAACATTCATTTCTGTCCTGAATTGCATTATTATTATTATTATTTTTTGCCATGGTCTTATTCTGAGTCGAAAAACTATGTAAAGGGTTTCCCATCACGTCCCAGTGATTCTCAATGGGGTTCAGGTCTGGACTCTGTGGTGGCCGGTCCATGTGTGGAAATGACGTTTCATGCTCCTTGAACCTCTCACAAGTTTATCCTGATGAATCCAACTATTTTCATCTTGGAATACGTCTGTGTCATCAGGGGAGAAAAATATTCCACTGATGTTCAGAGCTAGTCTTTCATTGTATTCAGGTTCATCTGACCTAACATTTTGGCCACATAATAACTGAACCCAGATCTGACCATCTGAAACAACCCCAGATCAAAACACTGTCTCCCCAGATATGTACTGTAAGGCATGAGGCATGATGGGTAATCATTTCATCCATCTCTGTTCTCACCACGATACCATCACTCTGGAACAGACCACATGACCTTTTTTCCACAAACACAGTCCAATCTTTATGTTCTCCATCTCAGTGTATTCACTACATCAGTTGGTGTTAAGGAACTTATGGCTGAAACATCCTAATCCTATAATTATCCAATGGAGAGTTGTTACCTGTTTACTTAATTAAATCCAGGCAGAGACTTTGTTTTTGGCTGGGTCATATATACAGCAAGGTTTAATCAAAGTTTCACAAAAGTGCATCCATCTGAAAAGAAAATTCAGATGTACTAATATTTCTATTTGTTAATGCAAACGTTAAAGGGGTGATATTTAGCTAAACCCACTTTTATTAGTCTGTGGTTCATTTATTTGTGTATTTGGACCCTAATAGTTCATACAGTTT
>JAQQZY010000010.1:20172980-20185537 GCA_030068375.1 Ostorhinchus rueppellii | reverse complement strand
AATTCAGACCCAAGCAGAGCATTTACAGTTTATGTAGAGCACAGGGACATGTTTGAAAATGCATAATTCCATTAAAAGAAAAGCAAAATATCACTCTTTTAAGGGTTAGTTCATCATCATCATCATCCTCATCATCCATCCTTCTCCTTCTCATCATCCTCATCATCCTCATCATCAGTATACTTGCCAATAAGATGTAGTTCATAAAATAACATACCTACTAGAGTGGATGACTGTAGAGCTGATATTAAATGATGTTTTGACAAAACCCTGAAGCCGGCTGAATCGCTGGTGTGGATCATATAACACTATTTCAGACTCTTACAGGGTTTGTTAAAGCATTTTTCTGACATTTGTGTCTGCAGCTTTTCATACATGGCAGCATTCTGTTTCTGTTTCCATCCACTGTCCTTGTATTAATTTGGTGAACATTGCAGTCTCCTTATCCACTTGTTAGTGCTGATGTCATTGTGCACTAAAGTCAAACCTGGGCCCGAACAGTCAACAGCAGCAGCAGCTATAATAACACTGTTTGCACAATTATTAGGCAAATTCCTCAGGATCATAATACAATACAATGCTTCGAAGGAAAGTGAGGTTTGTCTCTCTCAGGGGAATTTATCTGTCTACACAGTTATTAAGCAACTTGTATTGTACATAATTTTTGTGCAATGAAATAATTTTTTTTTTTGACTTTCCTATTCTCACTTTTAGAATAGAAGAGAATGTAATGTATTCTCTTCTCTTCTATTGTATTGAATTCTATTGTATTCTCAACACAACAATAAAAGTTATTTTTGCAGCAAAAATGGATTGTATAAAATATCAAACAAAATACTAAAAAATTTAAGCAATGTACAAGGTACAAGGCTACAAGGTAAAATATTAAATATACATATACTATGAAAGTACTACAAAGACTTCGGAATTATACAAACAGCTAACTCTTCTCAAAGCAAGCTTAACAAATAACTAACTCAAAAAGACAAAAAAAAAAAAAAAGTTTTTGGCTTCTCAAAAATATTTAGTGGCTTAATGCCTGCTAAAGTCTTCCATTCATGGAGTGTTTTCTTGATCTGTTCATGATCAACTTTTGCTGTTCCAAAAAGTAAGTCTGTTGTATAATTTTCCTGTCTGAGAAGGGCTCAGGAGTTCTTAACAGGATTTAAGATACATGAAGAAGGGGTTCAGCCATTATTTGGTTGTGTTTGAGGTCCAAGATGCATGTGATGGAGCATTGTCCTGCATAACAGCATGGTCTTCTTCTCATCCACTACTTGAGACTTCCAGACATCAGCATCGCATTTAGGAGTTCAATTTCAGTCCATCTTCAACCTGAAAAGGTCCCATTAGCTCCTACTTTTAGATATCAGCCTATACCAGGACCTTACCTCCACCATACCTGGTTGCCATGGCGCCCTGTGTACATTAGTGACCCAGCCACAGGCCCATCCATCTGGTCCATCAAGACTTACTCTCATTTCATCTGTCCATAAAACCTTTCTGCTTTTAACAATCTATCTTCAGATATCTCTTGGTCCAATTTTGACATTTCAACTTGTGAACCCTATCCAGCGGTGGTCGTGTTTCAGCCTTTCTCACTTTGACCACGTCTCTGAACACTTCACTTCTTAAAAGTAACTTGTGTCTTTTGCAACAAAACATTTAATAATCTGGTGGTCATGCTCCTATAGTTTTACAAGCTCAAGAGTATTCCATCCATCTGAAATGTGTTTTAGTATTTTTGAGACCGATTCAATCTCTGTTTTGACCCATTTTACCTGAAGTAAAGAAGCTGCCTAATAATTCTGCGCACCTTACTATAGGTTATTAATCATTTTAGGCCACATTCTCCCTTATTACACAAATATACAGTGCTTAACAAATTTATTAGACCACCTTTTCCCATTTGTCTCGGAGACCATCCAGCATTATGAAGTGCATTAATGCGGACTCTTTAATTTTCTGTGAGCTCTTTATGTTTTACCATTTTTCAACAGGAATGAAGAATTACAAACTGAATTTACCTTTTTATTCCCACTCACTGAGCTTCTCTGAGAAGTCAAAAATTAATCAAGCATAACATTCAACCATTAAACGAATTATTCTGCTCAGGAATGCAAGTAAATAACTATAATTTCACATCTTAAGCAAGAAATAATAATGTGCTTTAATATTTTATAAAATAGTCAATTTAAAAATTTATGGATAGCAATAATTATTATATTTTAGTATTATAAATATCTTTTTTTCTTCTTTTTTTTCCATTTGTGGTTAAGTAGATTCGATTTACTGGTGTATTAACCATTACAGAAACATAAAAAAATGATTCTGGTAGTTGCAAATGCTGTTAATTTAGGACAGCCTTGCCATAAATACATACATTGGACAATGGTTTAATACATTTATCAAGCACTGTATATCATCTGAAAATGATAACATCAAATAAACTATTGGGATTTATGTAGTTTAAATAGTACATGATTTTACAAGTGAATTGGTTGATAAATAGAGCCAAAGTTCTAACCCTTCTGCTGTATCCTATGGGACCTAAGTTTGGAAAAATATGAACAGAATATAATTCAAATACCATTAAAACAAACAAACAAACAAACTTGCCTCTCACTATTGACTTTAATACAGTCTGAAACAAGTGGTGCCAGATACAACAAACCCCGCCCCTTCCATGTATTGTAGCTTATTTTGGCGTTGATCCAGCTGATGTCATCATGTCGATGCCTGTGCTGATGTCAGCATATTTATTGCTTCTATATACAGTATGTGCAAGTTTGAAATAAACTGAAATGTTGTTTATTGTTTTTATAGACATGTTACATTTCTTCCCTTGGAAGTAAATGTGACAAAAAAACAAAACACAACAATTGGGAAAAAAAATTAACTTTGACCTACTTTTCCCAAAATGTAATTAGATCTATTCTGGGTCACTGAAAATCTATGAAGTCAGTTTGGTAAGAATTCAACCAATACTTTTGCTGCTAGAGTGTTAACGAACAATCAAACATAGAAACAAACAAACACACAAACAAACTGAACCAAAAACAATACCCCTTGTGGTACTTTGGCTCTCTATACCTTTACAACTGAACTTCCTCCACTTCTTCTGCTCTTTTGCATTTCATGTAAAGCGGTAGAATGAGAACTGAATGTGTTCTATGGACTCAAGGACACGGTTCGGCAGCAGATAAGGCAACACAGAGGAATGAACAGAGGTAAATTACATCACAAGTGGATTGATCGATAAACAGATAATTAGCTAAATCTTTATTGAATTATAGTTATTCATACTTACCTTCGGTCGATATGACAGTGTTTCCACCTTTTCCAAAGCACCGAAGCTTTGTTGCACTATTTCAAGGTTTCCTCATTTGTTTTTGGTTGTAAATTGAAAATGCGAATAAAAACAGCTGGATGGAAGTGCACCTACTAGATAGGCACTAACAGTTCATGAGGGAAAAGCAATGAAAGTAACGCTACATAAGCCTCCTGCTGTTTAAAGGGCTGCACACCCACACAGGTGTTTTCATCTTGCTTGATTAGACATCTGCTCAGGTTAGTGGATCTACGCTGCGCTTTCCAATAAAGACTGTAAAGGTATATAATTTGTCCTTTCCCCAACAGGTGCAAAAAACTAACAGGATAGTGAGGGAGAGCTGGGCTGTGTCACACCACGCTGAGGAAAGTCCAATCAGGAATAAATGAAAACATCTGCTGAGAAAAAAAAAACAAAACAAAAACATTACAGATGTACCAACTTCCACTTTGTAAAAATGGGCACAAACCTTTAGAGTTACAAAAAAAAAAAAAAAGGTAGAGGAGAGTTGGGTTAGCTTGTGTTTTACCGGCATCTTCTTACAGAGAAGGTTTGTTTCATCCAACTCTCCTTTTGAGCTGCTTTGCAATGAACCCTTGAGAGGATAATATCTTCCTGTTTGGTGGATTTATTATTTATTGCGTCTGCGTTTGTGTCAAAGTTAAACTGTATGGTATGTGTCTGTGCAGAAGCTGCTAAAAATAGAAGCAGTCTCAGAACTCCTGCCTGAGTGACAGGATTCCTTTCAGTGGCACGCAAAGATGACCCATTTCCTTTTTTCTTAAACATTAACCTTGTCCCACCATACCTCAGTGCTCAAGTACATTCAATACTTTTTTGGGGGAGGTTAGTAAGTTTCTAACCATGGGTGATATTTAATATTTATTGAGTTTTATTCTCCTTTCCGCATGTATTTATTTATATATGTTTTTTACAATAGGTCTCACACAGCTATGCAGTGAGAAGAAAACCTGCACAGATCAGCTACTGTTAAGTCATTAGATGCTGTAAATCTTCTTCGTTTTTGCTGTCCTTTATCCTTACTATTTTCATGCTGGAACAATGAGCATCTGTTTCCATTTTTCAATGTTTCAGCCTCTACGCGACGCGGTGGAAAAGGGAAAACTTACTGCGCAACAAACCCGAGATGCAACACTTCTAACTGCACTCTAACATAAACATCCACCATTGGGAACTAAATTAAAACAAATGTTTCCAAGTGCTTCACCAAGGGCTCAAGTATATATATTGAGATGCTTTTTTCAGATAAGCTTGTTTTGGGGCAAAGGCTTCCTCATATTTTTTAGAGCAAATCATACAGTTGGAAAGCAACAACTCTGTTACATTACATTTATTTGTTAGGCACTTTTCCCCATATAAGAGCATTTCACAGGCTTCCCAAGGACATAGGAAAGACAAAGTTCTGTGAACCAAAAAGATCTAGAGAGGAGACAAGGCTGCATCTATGTTGCTTGTCAGATTTTATCTATTGTAGAGACTAGAATTCGCTTTCTATGCTTGATCTAACTTCTGTCAGTGGAGTCTCATGGGGAAAAAAAGGGAGGATACATATCTACCAGTGGGTAGACTTTACCGTATGGTTTCAGAAATTTAAAGCTGCCTCTAAAGAGACTTTAAAGACTGAAACGATAACCGAGTGAGCTATTTATACAATGATTGACAGTAACTGCCATAACAGCAGATTTTTCTAATTGTTTTGTGAAGAATTTTGCAAGAGGAGGGCAAGAGGAAAGCAGTATGTATCTTTTCACCCACGAGTCGCATAGACTGTAGGTCGCTCTGCTGAATAGATCAGAGTTTGTCTTTTGTCAGTTGTGGTCGAGTTTTATAATTGAGCCCATTCCATCATGGGAACTGCCATTACATGAGTATCAGGATCGTGATAATTCCCACCCTTTTCTTGGTGTTCTATGATGACAGTAGGAAAGAAAGCTACTCCACACAATAAGATGGGAAATGGATGCCGCAGGAATTAGCTTTCTCTTGACTACAGAAAGAACAGAGTGTTTCAGTCTGTGTGGAACAAGAGCATTTATCAAATCCCATAGAAAACCCTCAAAAACTCACATCAGGTCCTTTTGATTTTTCTTTTTCTCAATAAATGGCTTTTCCTTTTAAGGTTTGAGATCGCATTTGAGTTCACAGCTTTGATCTTAATGAGTAAAACCACCTAATAATGACTCGAGACATATTTACCACAGCATTCCCAGCTACTCTCTTATTTACCGCATGGATGTTTGTTGAAACACCCCACATTATTACATGAGGTTTTTGCCCATGATGTGAATGACACATTTGAAGGGGGAACACACACATACACACAACACACGCACACATGAAACGAGAACATGTACTTTCAGAGGTGAGGGGGCTTTAAATGTGAAACTTGGCCTCTCTGTGGGGTCTCTGCAGCTCTGAAAGCCACAAAAAAATTTAATTATCACTACTATAATCCAGTGTAATGTCAGAAGTTTGGACTCGCAAGAATTGAAGTTTAAAGCATATGTGCTGCTGTTCCTGCAAATAATTTAGAAACAGGGAAAAACTGCCAACATCAATACAGCATTAGAACAATGCAGAGTGATCCATATTGTAATAAATAAATAATAACAATAAAAATGATGCAATTTAATTTTAATAGAGCAAATTGGATCCAGTAAACACAACATAACCACAGTGTAAATGTACATATTCTGCACTTGTGGGATATTTATTTCAGTCCTGCATTAATGTAGCACTTAGGAGCAATAGCAGATGTTGTCATGTGTACTGTACGTATGGACAATATTTCAGCTCTCCAGGGCTAATTAAAGCAAACTGAGTAAAAGCTCAAACGTGGCCGGTAAGCTATAGCATGGGGCAAACAGGAAAAGGCAGCTGTTGTTGCAGCGCCGCTAAAGTTTTTTGGTCTGACTTTAACTGCAAATTCATAAAGGCCTATAATTTACAGCAAGGAGTCTGTTTTTATGATAAAGTCTCATCTCTTTCAGTGAAATATATGCGTCAGCAACACGACGGAGTTTCACTCTTAGCTTGTGTGTGTGTGTGTGTGTGTGTGATATTACTGAGGGTTTTGATTGCAGACTGAACGTGGGTAAGAATGACAGGCCGCAGTGAAAAAAGCAAAGCCCAGCATTTTTTGACAATTTCATCCGAAAAGAAAAAAAAAAAAAAATAGGGAAAAAACACAGTGAAGGGCCGGCTGTGTGTATTTGCATATATACTACATTGACCACAATGAATTAAACACCAGCAAACCAAGCTCTCCTGGGTCAGTTCAAATGAAATAGAGAGTTTACACTTTCAGTAGTAGTCCATACATAAACATTGTTTCTCTAAATAAGAATATGTGCCAGTGGATCTGCATCATTACATGTGTTTTCTTTTTACTCTCCTAGTCTTTATTATGTAAAACTATGCCTCGGAAAACATGCAAGCTCTGCACTAATCCTCTCACTTTCCACCTGGTGAATTTGACCCAAATTCACATTTCCCCTGTGCGTCCAGGGGACTGTTTTTTATTGAAGCCACGTGTAACAGAGACCACTGACCTGGCTATGTACTTTGGCTCATGAGAGGAAGAAGTGAAGAGAAGTGATATTTAGGACATTATTAGTTCGAAACTTGGCTATCAAGTGTTTGCTCTCATACTTTTCTCCAGCAAATATGTTCGTCTCCTGAATTTGCACCACTGAGGTAGTGCTTTCATTACAATGCAGAAAGTGCGGATCTAAAAATAGGAGTAGTGTTGGGGAAGAATGAAAGCTCCTGCTAACAGTATAATATCATGTTCAAAAGAAAACTGCATGGGGCTGAACTTTAGAAACCTGAGGAAAATGTTACCATAAACTCTGCATCCAGCTGGGCAGATCATTTTCTTTCCAGGACTTCGATTCTGAAGAAATGACAACTGAAACTTGGCATGATTTTCAGAGACTAAATGACAGCATATCAAAAATTGCATGTTGCTGAGGAGAGACAACTCTGCTCACAATGGGAACGCAGCAGGCAGCAAAACAGGTAAACATTCCACGTCACATCAACCATTACCGTACTGTATCACTTTTACTTATCGTCTATATAGTGGTTCATAATGATAGTGTTGGTGTAGTGTCTGAACACATCAGAACATTATGAATAACATTTATTTCTTCCCCTTTTACCACTACTTTGCAAGACAGAAAAACACGTAGCCTGCAGCTGGCATAACCAGAGCTGTCAACAAATCATGACTATATAATCAGGGATCTGCTGTGCACAAACATGCCGTTGTCCAGTTTGTCATTAAGATTATATCATATTTGTTCACAAATGGCAATTTAATGCTCATGTTTTGCAGCTTACAGTAAAATCCTAATGGGCTTTCAGCTTTGAAGTGTAATTTCATTGACAAAGCAAAATCATTTCCAGTCAACTCAGTTTTAGTTTCATGTTTTGGGGTGGCAAATCAGCTACAACTCTGGCCTCCTTTTACGACCATAAAATCAGGATTCAATTTGCCCTCTCTGTGTTGTAACCAACAAAGCGGGAATGGCGCACTTCATATATGAGGGCAATGCCAATGCAAAAAAAAAAAAATTCCATTTCATATCATGCTCAATTTCTTCACTTAAAGCCAAGCATCTGTGGGCACTGGCAACACATTACACGTGGATATATTGATATAGGGATCCCTCATTCAATAAAAACACATCGCCTGAGATAGACATATGGCGTGAAAAATCTCTGTGATGGTAGTGAAAACATTCCTGTGCGGGACTAGTAGTACAACACAATATATTGACTAAATATTGGCATAAAAAGCAGTCAGCCGCTGTAATATATTCACCATAATGAACATGATGTATGTATGAATCATCCTATACAGGAGTCAGATGTAAAATCAGATTGTAAAGCACATGTGATTTATTTGACTGGACACAAATGTAACAGTGTAAAATTCCCAATTTTCCCCTGTAAACATAATTTAGAATGCATTTGGAAGTAAATTGTGTCCTGTATGTGGAAGTAATTTTCCATTTGTGACACATATAATTATATATTTACACATACAGTACACAGAAAATATAATGAGGAAAGGTTGAGAAAACAACTGCACGAGTGGGGAAAAAAATTATCCTGCATAATTCAAAAGTAATTCAAGAAACGGAAACGGATAATTCACAGCGATGCCAGGATATAAGTACACATTTATTTGGAATATACAGAGAGATGAATGCAACCAAAATTGTGTATATTTTGTGGGGACTTCACATGTGACAATAGTGGACTTTAAATAAGATTACAAATACCAAATACATTTGAAGGTGTGTTATCCAGGGTTTCAGTGGACCCTTTTAGCATCTCATTAATACTGTTTCAGATGCATTTCCATATTAATAAGGTGAATTTCAAAGTCATTCATTGTCATAAACATAAAAGTACTGTTGGTGTGCCCACAGTAGCAGTAGCAACTGCTCTGTCAACACACCAATACTTTTGCTGCATGTTTGTATCATTACAGGGTGCAAAGTAATGTTGTACGTTAAATCTATTGATAGCTACAGCAGCAAAGAAAAGTTATAATGGAAGACATACAGTTTACATCTTGGAGTCTTTGTTGCTTTACTCCAGCTTTCATATCAATATTCCCCATGGCATAGCCTGGATCTTAGCATACTATACTGATATAATTCTATAGGATAATAATAAGAGACATTAACCGATAAAAACACAAATATTAACCATCTACTAAAACCACCTACTGATCTAAACTGTTTAAACCTGTTGATCCACTAATCCCATCAATACATGTAAATTATAAGTTTAAAGTACAGTTTTTCTTCTTTTCATAGTCATCAGATATGACCCATTCGGATATTCAGAGGCTCCATAGTTACCATAGAAACACTGTCATCTTCTACAACATTGATTTACCATGGAGTTTGATCAATGATAGTGGATGGACACACTGGATTTATGTTCAGTCACTGATAGATTGGACTGAAAAAGTCTCTCTCTTCAGTTTTCCCTGTTTCTCCTGTAATAATCCTCAAGTCTAATCAGAACTTTAATGCACATCTACATGACCAGTAAATTAAATGTAAGAAAATACCTGATTTACACTGAAAAAACACAAATTACAGAAGATAATATTACAACAAATGGGGATAAATCACTTAAAGAAGGATAAATATAGATAAAAATTAATTTGAGAAATGCCAGAAAATAACACTGAGTCGTTATGGGTTAAGAATTTAATTTGCAAAAATGTGGATTCTTCTTTTTGATTATATTTTCATACCCATCTCTTTAACTTTCATGCATTTTCAAAGTGTACTTCTCAACACCCAGAGGGTTAAAAAAAAAGCTTGCCTCGTTTCCAATGTTGTAAACCATATGTTTCATGTTTTCCAGTAAGAATAGAAAATTATTCATGTGAACAGCTTTTGTAGGCTAACATAGGCTATTTTTCTCTTGATAAATAGCCTTCCACTTTTTCTCATGATTAAACTACGGGGAATAGTGGAAAAAGAACTGTGCTGCATGGTTTTATCGAAGCCTAAAGGGGAAAAGGGGGGAGAGAAAGTGTTTATTTTTAACACGTACATGAGTGTGAGCATATGAGCTATGGGTTTAATATAAGCTTTATTGCGTCTGTCACAATTAGCATTTGAATCCAGTCCACGCCTCGGCAGGAATCCACTCCAGGATTTGCGCGCCTCCCTCCACAGCCAGCTGCTGCAGAGCAGGGACCGGTGCGCCGTTTCTCCTCGCCTTGTTTGCCTCTAGTCCGGCTCTAGCTCCGACTGTCTGCGCGGCGTGTGGATGAGGCGCAGAGGGAACAACCGGGCGCGCACCGAAAACCAGACTAAAGAAGTCCTATTATCCCCGGTCGGGCTGTGCGTGTGAAACGGCCGCTGGAGACTTTCAGACAGACTTGTCAGTGTGGAAGACGTGCTCGGAGTTTTCATTTTGTAACCAGACTGAGGCGCATCTCGTCTCCTTGAAGTGATCCTTTTTTATGCAGTCTATCCGTCGGAAGGAGCCCGTGTGCACGCATAAGGAGGGGGGAGTAACGATCAGTACTTTTGAGCAGACCCCTCGCCATGGAGCTATTCGTCCGGTCCCGGACGTATTGGCTTGAAGAAGAACAGATACCTGCCACGGGAAACCCCACTATCTGCCCACTGTGAAGAAAGTGGAGCATGCAGTCGAGCCCCAGCCGTCTTTGTGCGACCCGCTGCTTAGTTTCTGGGGGCCTCTTCTGAAAAAAGGAGAGGAGGGGGCTTCTGGTGTTGATCTGAAATTCACACTTCACGCCGGGATCCATATTTTGGCACGGCATAGCCTACCACTGTAAGTAGCCTTTAAAGCTTTTGTCTTCCAAGGGAGATGCTGGGTTATGCCGTTCTAAATCGATACCATTTATTTACATTCCCAGGATAGAAGAAGGCAAATGTCAGAAATCGGGCCCACGGGCTCCTGTAGCAGTTTAAAACAGTTGTGATGAGACCAGTACATATCCCATACCAGTCTATATGCTCCTGTTTTGCACTGGCCAGAGTTCTAAACCATTACAAAGTTGCTTGGATGGTGCAATCCAATAAAGATTTAGTGTAATTTATCTGAAATCATCAGATTCAATTCAAAGCTCCAACAATGAGGCATTCACTAGTACATGAGAAAATATGAAGGAGGTTTTTGCAGATCTTACAAATGGATTTTATTTCTGATTTAACATTATTTATGCAGTGAGGGGAAAATGTGAAGCGTATAAATAGAAATCCAAATGAATGGGACTTGATTTATGAGATATGCAACAATGATAATCCGCGTGATAACATGGTGAAAATGTAGAGCTCACACAAACATCTCCACCCAGTCCTGGACACAAGGAGCTAAGTAGTTGGATGTCAGTTACTGTCTCCATTTACCTCTCCATTTTGCGGCTATAAAATAAGATCATTTCACAGGGCATGTATAATTCACAGACCTGAGCCAGCCATGTGTGATGATGGGACACACTCATACACTCTGTCTCACACACACATACACAGAGTTTTTACAGGCTAAAGAACCATATCTGACTCTCACGTGAAGCTTTTAGAGATAGGGCTGCATAGAAAGCCCCGAGAGAGACCAGACCGCTGTGGACTGACATATAAAGGCTAAATAACACTTACACATATTCAATACTTTCAGTGCCAAATCAGGATAGTGGTGCAACATTATATAAGCCATACTGACAACTTAGGAAACTGAGGGCTTCCATACTTATATAACAATATTCACACAGGGATGAATGTGTTCTCCGTATTACATCCTGAACTGGAATTTTTTTTCTGTTACGGAAACAAACGACATCTTATATTTTATAATTGTAAAGACTGAAAACTGCAACATTATATAAGCCCTCTAACCATTGGGAGAAACAGACTTGCCACCAGACAAATCCCAGCATGTTTTGTCCACAGCGGATGGAAGTTTTTCAGTCAAGCCAGCCATTTTGGAACACCAGACAAAAAGTCTGCTTTGATGGGATAATGCCGAAATGTGGCTGCTTAATACGGACATACCCGACTGTGATTTTCTGAAGATGAAAAGGTCATTAGCTCCCCTGCCAATAAGCTGTAATGTGATGTCTTACTGGCATTGTGCAGGTGAATGAAGACACTGCACTGTGAAAAATCCTGCTTTTCAGTTCAGGCTAAGTCTATTTCTGGGTAATGTAAGCTCAACAGTTAAATCTAATTTACAAACTCACCAGCATAAACAGCTGCACTGTTGTTTATTTAATTAAATAAATTCCTGGATAGTCATGCTATCATTCAGAGGAACAAATGCTCTGTTGCGCCTCCCCTGGAACCCCTCTATACCTCCACACCATCTCCCACTCGGCCCAGACGTGCTGGTTTGGTCCATTTGTCTATGTTGTCTTGGGAGGAAGTGCCATCTCATCTCACATTGCGCAAATGGTTTCAATGCATGCTAGTGTGAATTCTAGCAGGTTTTTGTAACTGCTAATTTCCATATCAAAGTGTCTGCATTTCAATAGGGAGAACTTGAGCTACCAGCCCCCTTCCTCTAAGCAGTTTTGTTCTGATAGAGTGTTTCTGCTGGTGGAAGCGATTGCTGGACACTGCAGTTGGTTTTATGTGTGTGTGTGTGTGTGTGTGTGTGTGTGTGTGTGTGTGTGTGTGTGTGTGTGTGTGTGTGTGTGTGT
>JAQQZY010000010.1:20139843-20172880 GCA_030068375.1 Ostorhinchus rueppellii | reverse complement strand
TGTGTGTGTGTGTGTGTGTGTGTGTGTGTGTGTGTGTGTGTGTGTGTGTGTGTGTGTGTGTGTGTGTGTGTGCCTGTAACAAACGTTGTGCAAGTGTTTGTGTTGGAAACAGATTTAGTGTGGACTGAATTTGTTGGCCATAATCTAACACCAAAAGCCATGTATTTAGCGGAAATGTTGGACGGCACTCAGAGACGTGGTCATGTTAAAAAGATTTAGTCTGTTAAAACATTTCCCAGTATTTCTCAGTGCGAGCATTAAATAACAACAAAGATCTGTATTTTCAAGGAGAAAGACAACCCTCACAGTCCGTTGGGAGAATAAAATGCACAAAGATGTTAACAGAGATGTGTTTACTCATTAAGGCCGGTATTTTTGCCACAGCAGTCAACATCTAAAATGCCCCGTAATGCCAAATACAAATGAATTTGTTTTCAACTGGTTGCAAAATAATTGGTTTAATTCCAGATTCAGTAAGTGTAGACGTCAAGACGCTGAGCATTCACGCTTTTGTGTGAGACTCTGAGTACCTAGCGGTGTCTGATTGTTTTTCTGTCGCAGAGATAATATTTATTTCCCATTCTGTGCAGCTGTTGTTTGTCAGTGAAAGAATGCAGCAAGACAATGTTTATTTTGATGGATTTCTGCCTGTCTTCTCCTCCTTTGTCTTGTGATACACAGCTTAATGTTCTCCCCAGTTTTGGGCTGGTTTTAATAGAGGGAAATAAACATTAATGTGTAAGAAGAGGCAAAGAAGTGCTTTCCTTCCTTTGTGCATGCCTTCACTTTGGAAAGAGGAGCAGCATAGGTTAATAGTGAATGGAAGTGCAGTGTTTGAGATGTTATTACACAGAGACAGGGAATGTAAATGCCATTGGAGGCGCAGTAGGGGTCGTGGCCCATCCTGGTCAACCTGCTCCTGGGTAATAGCATGAGCCAACTGCTCTCCAACCTGCTGAGGCTCGTAAAGAAGAGAGCTTGCTTCTTCCTTTGTTCAGACAAAATAACACCACAAAACTTAGGATAGCCAGGAGTGGGAGGACAGTTTTTTTCCGTTTTGAACCTAGAGAGTAGGAAAAAACAGAACTTCACCTGCCATTTTCACTCACGGCAGGCGGTTTGACAGCTGTCTTGTTCAATTCTTCTGACAAGCTCGCTGTGAAAAGTTGGACAAACAAATGGACACAGAAGAGGGAAACAGGGAGAGATGAATAGATTAGATGTGTGTGTGTATATATATGTATGTGTAATTTTTTTTCTGTTGCATTGGTTGCAGAGGAGCAGAAATCAGCCACAGGATACTCTTTAGACATCATACATTTATGATGCTCAGTGCATTTTATGGTCAATAGTGTCAATTTTTTTTTTTTTTTTTACATTTGTACAGACTTCACATCACTCTGCCTCATCGACTTCCTCTTGAGTTAGTGATTTCCTGCGATGTCTTCTGACAAAGCTCAGAGAATAGGGCTCCCCGCTATGTATACATGTAGGAGGATAGAGCAGGACAGATAGCAAAAAGCAGCCTGATACGTTTGTTGAGTGGAGAAAAAGTGAAAGGAAAGTGGGAGCCATGCTGCGGTGTGTTGTGAATGGTTGTTCAAATGATTAAAAAGCTGCTGAAGACGAGAGGTACATGCATTCGGTCGAGGCCGCTATCACTGGAGAAATTGGCATCGCTGCTCCCTTTAAGATGGATTTTTTCCTGTGTGAGTGTTACAGCAAAATGGTCCAGAGTCTAGAAAATGTCTCTGATTCTGAGGGGCTGACACCAAACCTGACATTTACCGGTGATGCTGTGAAGAGTCTAAAAAAAAAAAAAATCCTCCACTACAGCATGACATTGGAACTGTACCGGCATTCTTGTGTTATTCACATTTGGCTTGTTAGCCAGAGGAAAAAGAAAATACACAAGAGAGTGGCAAAGGGCATTCTGTTTATTTAACAGAAGTGCTTGAGGGTGAGTTTCTCATTTAACTGAAAATACCCCCAGCTATTTTGCGGCTTGACTCAAAAATAAAGAGACAGATGACTGGAACGAATGATTATGTGTTAGGGTAGTTAACCCGATGGATAGATATATGGTCTCGCTCCTTTCACCGAGAAAATACATCTGAGGAAATTCTCTCTCATACAGCCACCTCCTGTGTTTAAAATGACAGTTAACTTTCCCCCACTGCTTTAAAATGGATGTTTAATGATCAACAGAGGCTTGGAGCTTAGGTCTAGCAGTCACGCTGGCTATATATGCACTCAGTGCCGAGCTTCCCGATGCAGTACTCCACTCCAGAAATCTCCCCCGTCGGTGTTGTTAAAGGACGGTACGTTTAAAGACGGCTGGTTTTTGAGTGATGGATCATCAGCGGTCTCCATGGGTGTGTGTGTTAACCCTTTGGTGTGTGCAGATCTGTCCCAGTTGGGGAGCCGTCGGCCTCATGTGATGGATGTGTCCCGGGTCTTTAGGCTCCATATATCAGAAGATTAGCACTGACCTGTGAGTTGTCTGGGCCGCCCTCAGAGCTTCTTCACCAACACAGGCTGACATTAGCATATGAGGACACTGCTCTGTCTCAGGGGGATACAAAGATGGTGTGCTTTATTTGGTTCAACCATAGGATAGGTCATAGGAAGTGCTCACATTAAAGGCTGAGGGCTTTGTGATGGTATTAGGTGCATCTGACAGGTCATCTGTCTTCAGCTGAAGAAATGCCTTCTCTCTTCCTCAAATTCCTAAATAGTATCATATAATTATCCCAGAAATTGAGGTTTAGGGATGGTTCACTGCATAGAAATGTCTCCCTGTCCTCGTTTGCGGTATTCATGAATCGCATAAAAATGTAAATCACTTGGCTGATGTGGTGTAACATTGTTATTTGTCATTTTTGTGTAAAAAAAAAAAAAAAAGACGGGGACAGGTATACGCCCACTCCCATGTTTTATTTTCCAGATGAGTGAGCTGCAAGGCCTTTGAATGTGATAGACAGCTTAAATTCTTCTATTAAGCGCTTTCACATTAAGGCGTATTTGCTTCTGAGAAATCAGTTGTTCAGTGTCTTGAAAGGTTAAATTAAATATATATACAGACACACACATTTATATATATTTTCCGATTTTGACTATGCCTCAGCTTGCAATTTTTTTTTTAATACTTTGTTGCTTTTTTCTCTCTCAGATGATCAAACGATCACTGCACATTCAGTTCTCGTGCAGTGCGTTTTCCATCCAACAGTTAAATGTCACCTCCCACAGTATCGCTGGCATTTGTTGTTTCTTTATGTATAGAGAATACTTTTATTGCCAATTTCAGTGAGATGTTTTCATATGGGGAAAAGAAAAGCCCCAAAGCTCCCGAGACAGTTGCAAAGACACAAGATCACCTGTAGTCTTCCTCCGCCATGTCTAATGGCTATTTGATGCCTACTTGGTGTCACTTGTGTGTCTTATGATGAAGCCAATGTGTTTTCAAGGTGAGAAGATATTGTCAAAGCCCTTGAACGTTCTCTGGGCTTTGATTGGCAGGCCTTGTCACAGAAGATGAGAAGCTGTGGGAGTCACACAGCAAAGAGAATCTATTACCTAGGATGGCAAGGCGTGCTTTCACAGTGTGTCAGTGCAGTCAGCCATCTTGCTCTCGCTGTGTCTGTGGAATAGTCCCTCCTCAGTGCGACGAGGGAACAGCTTTCAAGTTTAATTTTGGCGGCTACCAGAACTATGGTAATTGATGTTTTATACTTCTGTTTCATGGTGTGCTAAATTATCTTAAAACCAAAAAAGACATGTAAGAGTTCATGACTGGCAGTGTATAATCAGTTTTCTGATTGCTGGTAGTCAACAATACATCACAATCATGTGAATTTCCAGCTTAAATAATATATCAGTCAAAATTAAAAAAAAAACAAAACAAAAAAAAAAAACAACAACAAAAAGGCAACACTGAACTTAAAACCGAGCCACGCTCTTTCTTGTGGAGTTGTGCCGATTTCCTCCATTTCAAAAGCCTATTTAATACAGCGAGATTGGAGCCTGTGTGAGTTGCAGTGAGAGGAAAAAGCTTGTTGTTGATCAGCCAAGCAAATCAGATCTTGATATTTGAAGAGTGGAGTTGTGATTGCTAATCACTCCACTGCTGAGTTTTAATTAGGAGACTCATAAGCATTCTGTCATTTCACAGCAGAGTATAGTCAAGTATCAGATGTACTTAAGAGAACAAATAATTAGTTTTCTTAGTAGACGGAGATGTAGAAATAAGCACAGGTTTTTTTTTTGCACTCTGGATTAATGGGTATTGTATTTTATGTTCTTGTGATTATAGCTTGATTAAACAATATTGCAGCACAAGTATGTTTTCATGTGGGTTCACGATCTTAACACACTGTTTTAGGTTGTGGCTTTAGCTTCCCTCTGCCTTTTCAAGGGATAAATTAGACTTATTGTGAGCATGGCAATGCCCGGACCCCTTTTGGGCTTTCTGACACCAAAGAAAGCCTGAATCTAATCTTAAACAATTTTCTTGGAGATAGTGCTATAGATTGAACTGAGCTTATTTTCAATGGGTAGGTTTCTGTCCTGTGCTCCTAAGACCTTTGTTAGGACATTTTAATTACAGCAGAGCTGGATGTAATTGATCTAGGCTTAGAGGGATTTCACTGTCAATGAGAATGAGCCGAGGCGTTAATACAGCTGAGCAAAAGCTTCCACCTCTGTGCTGCTCCCTCTCTCTTACGCACACAAGACGAGGGGAGATGTGTCCTCTCTTTGACTATCCTTAATGCAGCAAGGCATCTGTCTTTTATGTGTAATGGGTAAATCAGCCTCACAGGGCCGGCTGACACAACGGTGCAGGCAACTCATCGTCTGCCACCCCTTCAACATATCTGTTGCCGACTTTGTTGCCACCTGGAGTGTCTTCTTACGGAGCACTTTCTTCATAGTTCTGTGTTGTCACCCACAATCTTTAAAATTTCATAAGGCTGTTAGATAATGCTTCCCGATGAGGGTGAATTATTGATGGTCTTGTTCGTATGAGTGGGACAGGGCAGGCTTTTAACTCTCTGAGCTGCTAGGTCTCTTATCCGGTAACTAAGGGACACCGCACAAACACCCAAAGGAATGATGTACTGGAGGAGAAAAAACAGTGGAGGCAGGGGGCTGAAAATAAAATAAAAGAAGCATGCATCCTTTACACTACTGTTGGGCTAAGCCATAGCACAAGGGAAACTTGGCAGCAGAGAAAAGCACTGCATCTACAGAAGCCCTTTCTCTGTTTTGGAAGCACTGAGAAGTGGTGGCTGCGTATTTGTTGCTTATTTTGTTGCTTTGTAGAAGGTACATACAGCTCTATGTGTCTTTTTTTCATTAGTTTCAACTTAGGTGCATTTATTAACTTGGGCGCTTTGTGTTGTGATGTGAAGCTTAGAATGAAACAACTCAGTTTTGGGGTTTTGGGTGGACATTTTGTAGATCTCCCTAACTGGAGAGCTAATGCAAACCATTCGCAGTCCAGTGCAAATAGCAAAACAAATGTTTTTTCAGAATTTAAATGGACCAAAATGGTTACTATGTGATCTGCCTGTATTTTCATAGGCTCAGTCCAAGTCAGCAAAAACAGTGTTTAGGAACGTTTCTGGGAGGGAGAATTTTGAAGCTGTTTCTTTTGCCTCTGTATATCTGAATTTAACATGCTGAAGACACAAAGTGCTCGTCTAGACTCACACATGTAGCTGCATTTTAGTGAAATCAGTATTAATTCAGGGCTTGCAGACCTGTACTCCCTGACAGCTGTCCTATTTCTTACAGCACGTACCATCATTGTTCCAGCTCATTCTGCATGCATTTGTATGGCCGTCCAGTTTGCATTACAATGGCAAGGGAAGAACAAACACTTGGACGTGGTGGTAAAGCGTGTAATTTGGTATGTTGAAAATAAATCAGCAGTGCTGTCATTTAAACTGCATTTTGAGGATCCATTTTAACGTTTACAACGGCAAAAATGCTTTATTAGCACCTTGAAATGGTTTATTTTTGTCAAAAAATTTCACATTTGTTTAATTTAAAGCATGAAATCCATCCAATTGTCTATACCAAGATTGGCCTCACATTTTTAGAAACTTATATAGGAGTTTAGAGGCCATGTTGTGTAATTATCTTGTACTTGTGTTTTTTTCTGACTCGTTTGAACTTGGGTTACTTCTGCGTGGAGCCCCTAAGAGAGTATGTTTTCAGCTATTTTTAATAGAGATGTGCTGAACTGGTATGTAAGAGGAGACGTTTTAGGCCCACCGGTAAATCTGCAGAGGTCCATCTTTCAAAATGAAAATGAAGAGGTTTACAGCTGAGTCAGGGGTAGTAACTTTTAAATAACCTGAGATTGTTGCAGTGAAGACAGGAAGAGAACAAGAAAGTAATTATGTGCAAAGAAACAAGAAAAACAAGTCCAACCAGTCCCTGTTTCCCACTGGAAATGGTGCAGATTGATGCCTGAGCTGTGGTTTCCAAAGGAACAGACAGAGTGGGTGGACAAATTAATAGAAACCAATACTGAGAGAAGGACGTTGAATTGAAAACAAGCATGAAAGCCATCCAGGCCTTTAGCGCGTGTGTGCATATTAAGTCCATGGCTCATGTCCAACTTAGTACAGCCTAATGTAGAGCTGGGCAATACGGCTAAAAGATATTAGCTTGATATTTTAATGTGGAGATAAACTTTATCTCAGCAAAAGGATTTCTTTAATCAGAGATGTAATTAAGAATAATCAGGCTTTAATAAATGCGATTAGATTCAAACAGACTGGTACAAACTATATTTTCATTTGGCATTTTTAAATTATTTTATTCAGTTATTTACAGATTTTCAAAACTAAATAATCAAAGACTGCCCCTCGAGGAGCTTGGAGAGGTTTTTTGGTGATTATTGCAGCCCAAAATAATTGGACCAGAACGTGGAGCACTTTAATTAACATTTCATTATTTTCAAGCAGAGGACACAAACTGACATTAGCTGCCACTCATGTCATTAAGAATAGCTTATTTTTGTTTCATTATTTCTTTAACCCATTCATTTTGTAGTTGAAATTTGAAATGATCAGTTATGTGCAAATTAAGCAAATTGCCACTTAGAAAGGAAAAAAAAAATCAACCATTGTCTGAATTATAGGTGTATTTGTCACAAAAATTAAGAAATAATTTGATCCCATGCTTGAAAATCATATTAAACAGAGTGGATGATTTTTTAAATACAGCACTAATATCATTCCTTGATGATGTGATGACACTTGACATTGTCAGTACTCTGTGCCAAAACATTTAGGTCTGTACCCAAAAGAAAAAGAAAAAAACACCCTGTAAAAGGTTAAAAGTCCAACTTGAGCAGACAGATCTGTAAAAATAACTGCAGATGTGAATCAAAGCTCTCAGACATTGATGCACTGGCACTTACAGGTGTAGCTGGGAAACACAATAAAACAGGGACCTCTGGATCTGCACATATTTGAACTAATGCCCCTGCAAAACTTTCCCTGCACAATATAATTCCCAACCATCAACCCCAAAGTAGGTATTGACAGTGAGGATGCCCTTCAGAAAACACTTTAATCCAAGGCCAAGTAACAAACAGGCAGTAGTGAAGGGTAGATGAGGCGGAAGCTTGAGAACTGAAATGCTACTCAACCTGTCTTGCACTTTTTCGCATTTCAGTTTACCTGCGAAGAGGAGCAAAAAGATATCAGCTGTCGGCTGTTTAACATGCTGGTGGGTCCATAATGGTATTGGCAGCCATCTCGAGAGGCTCATTAGGACTGACAATTACTCTGCACTGTTGTGTAGTAGCCAAGGTATATGAGGTAATTTTACAGGACTCCTGTAGCTGCACCCTGTGATGCAGTGGTTTTGTGAATTAAATCAAGTCCTGCTATGATCTCAACGCTTGCCAGATTTGAACATCATTTAAAATCATGGGATGTTTTGCAGCACAGATTGTCATTATGCTGAAATTCGTAAAGGGATACATACATGGCCTACCTTTTGGTTTTTTATTTGAAATAATGATTGTTTGATTCATTATTTTATGCATTTTTTTTTTTAATTATCACAATGCAGCGCTGTGTGGTATTTTTCTTCAGATTTATATATATATACATATTAAGTCATGATATTGTTGAGTCTTGTTTGTTGTTCCAAGTATCACCTTTTGTTTTCATTCTCGCTTTATTTAATAAAGCATAATCTCAGTATTTTTTGTATAAAAGTGTTATATTCAATCAAAATGTAATAATGGCCTCTGTGTTTATGAGTGTACATTATAACTACGAATTAAGTCAAATTAATGCACATCAGACACTAAGGATGCTGAATGAATAGAGACCACACAAACCGTCCAGTTAGAATGCAACACATGTGCTGACCATGCATAGGTAATGTGAGTCACATTGGGTTCTGGACAAAAAGAAAAAGGTTTAAAGTTGGACAGAACCTCAGCTTTTACAATGAATCCAATCCAGGAAGGTGAAGAAACCACGATGAATGTAACACCATGTGTATAGTCTTTCATTAAGCTGTCGTGCTGAATAGTCTTTGCATTAAATGTTTCCAGCAACATGATAATAAAATAGCTTTTAGGATCAATGCAGTGAATATGAAGTGTAAATTTAGGATGTCATAAGAGGCTCTGCAGCTTGTTGAGTAGAGGTCAATCGATAGTGGATTTTTAAAGAACGGCACAAGGAACGATATGATCAAATGAAAGCAAACACTTCTTGAAAAAAAAATGACATTGCTGTAAATTAACATCTTTGACTTTCAAAAGCTGGAAAATTGTTCAACAGAACATACACAGAGGTTGTAAATACATAAAATAGAGGCTACATGGACAAATACTGGGACACATCACACCTACAGCCTGTAGGACCTCTCATTCCTGTTGAGTTGATGTATTATCATGACAAAATGTCCATTTTAGTAGTGTCAGTAATTATGATAAATGTCAAATCAATTTTCCTCTCCAAGTTTAAAGGCTGATTGTAATTTCTGAGTGAAAGTTAATGAAAGCATAGGGTTTCTTGTGGTTTTACGTGGTTATTTAAGGTCAGAACATAAGAAATGCTTCAGAAATGTAGCGGTAGAACATTTCAAACAATTATTATAACACTAAAATCAATGTGTGAAGATGACAGCGTAAACAAGTTTACCTGAAGACGAATTAAAATGAAGTTTGAAATGAAACACCTGAATTCAACGTGTCCTAATCTTCTTCTTTGTACAGTGTATTTATACAGAAACAGAACTCATGAATATCAAAATGAAGTTGGAACTTCACATCAAATAAACTATAAAAAAGGGGAGCTTTTTTTTTTCTTTTATTATTCTTTTGAGCTATTATTTTCTTCTAAAGTCAGTAATTCCACTTGAGAAGCCTGATATTATCCATAAAGGCGAGGGTATTTCTACCAATACCAATAATGTTGATGCAATGTTTGGTTTTACTCAACAGGGTTTTTGTATTTACAATTGTGACAAATTGAAATTGCAATGACTGTATTAATGACACATGGGAGTTAATTTTAGAAGGTATACGGTTACTAGAAGGGGCTAACAGTAAACATAGGTTTGGGTTTACAGTTCCAGACCAGATATCGATGCCACTAATGCAAGCGATCAGACCGTATCATGCTTTAATTACACTAAATTAACAGTTAGTGATTGCTGTCTCGTATTACTGGATGTTAGACTTTCTAGCGGAGTAGCTGCATCTACATCCTATTCCTCACTGTGATAAAGAGGGGAGGCCGCATAAGATGAAGTTCTGCAGTTGAGATATTTTGCGAGATGTGTGAAAAGTAGGTTAAATCTGTGGCTGGAAACTATAGCGAACTACAGCAGCCAATAAGTTGTTGCAGTCCTCGGGCAGTACCTATGCAGCTGTTGTACTTACACTGCCCAACGTGTACTTACATTTTTGAGGGGGCGATCGTCAGCTGTGCCTGGTGTGTGTGCGTATGTGTGTGTGGGGGGGGCCTAAATCATGTACAAGCTGTAGAAAGAATGTAACCCATTTATGAAAAAGTAAAAGCTACAGTTTGCAGTACATAAACTGGACTGGAAGTGCAACATAAGTGGGCCCACTTAAATTCACAAATTCACTCCACTTAGTAACTGCTGACTTCACTGATGTGCCAGTGCAACTTTGCTGGATGCAGGAAGTCTTTAGGATGTAAACGTAGATATACAGTTCAAAATATGTTTTCCATTAAGATCTGCAAGCTCTCCACAAGGATTAATGCGGCTCGATTAATGTGCATATACTTCTTAACTCAACTTAAAACTTGATATTCGAAACTTTCTGCAAAAAACAGGTCACTTTATTACTGTACCACTTTTTCATAAACCCTGTTTGATTGGGATTAGTTTTCCGGAGCAGTATAGGGAAATGTGTCTGAAAATGGAGCATGTTTGTAATTTTAGTCCCATCTGAATCTGCCATGTCAGTAACTTGCGCCCGGCCAAATCTGGGACCTCCTGCGCCCAGCGGTAATAACCTCCGATAAAACCTCAGCCAGTCCCATCCGAAATGACAACCCTGAGATAGTTTGCAAATAATGTGTCATTTCCTTTGAGGAGGTTTCTGCACACTCTTTTGGCTTTTTCCCCCCAGACTGAGATCACTCTGGTCCAGATGCTGCGTTTCCCTTTCTTTGCAGACATGTTGTAGTGTTTTGCCATTGTTTAAACATGTTGATGTCAGTCGCGGAAGTTATTTATGATTTCTGCGATACAGTTCGGATGTGATGGCAGCACATGAATGGAGTTTTGTAATACTCCAGAGTGATTACACAGATTTTCTCGCTACCCGCACGATGTTGATTAACAACGCAGATGTTATGTATTAGCAGTTGTACAGGCGTGTGCAGTGTCCTGAAAATTAATGTGGTCTGAAAGGGGCGAAAGTATGTGAAAATTTTTGCCTTGTGTTACAATATTTTTTCCTTGCAAAACATTTCTGTGGACACATCGCCCACTGGAAACGCGTAAATGATTGAGTGAATGTGTTGTAAATGTAGGTGAGGGGGCAAAGTATCCTTGTAAAAGAGTGAGGTAGCATAAGGTGGGTAGAGGGAGAGCGGGGGTGTGTTTATATTTGTGTGTGTGAGGCAGAGTGGATGAAGAGCATGTAGGCCAGTACTGCTATTGTGCGAGGAGGAGGCGAGAAGTGAGTAGCAAATTCAGTAAATTTATGAACAGACTGATTGAAAAGTGAACCTCTCTTTTGCATGTCGGTGCCGAGTTGCTCTCTGCTCCTCTGAAGTGACCCCACTGCTTAACCAACTGCTCCGAGGTCAGCTTATTCATTTCAGTGCCAAACAGAAATGGCTGCTGAGCTCAGAGCAGCCTGTGAAGCAATATTAATGAGTTAAATCGACACTGACTAAGTTTCCTCACATTGTCAGGCTACTGCTTATCTTTGAACCTTTTTGCATGTGCATGTAAAATATTCTTGTGGTGAATCTCAAAATGTGTTTCCACGGCAAGTCTATCCGGTCCTAAAATGCAACGCTTTAAAAAAAAAAAAAATGGGAGCGACATAGTTTATCGCTGAAAGCATTAATGGTCAATTAAAAGGACAAAAGATTAATTATGTGGATTTAATTTAGATGAAGCTAAAACATCTAAGACACACTTTCTTTTTAATTTTTTAGGTCATTTTGGTTTTAGTGTCTTTTTTTTTTAATCCATTATTGATTTCATATCTTGCATCTTAATTGTGTGACTTTTATTGTTTAAAAATCACCTACAGAGAAGATAATTAACATTCTCAATCCTTGTGGCCTTGACTTTGAAAGGTGAAGTAGAGTGAAATAATTGCCATTAGTTTTCCGGTAGGTTTCATTATTGAGCAAACACAGAAATTCACCTGAAAGTCTTGACAGAGACAGCCACTTTTCCCCTGTCTGCTCCTCTGCACAGCTCTTTTGAAGACGAACACACCTCCCCTGCTTCATTTTGCTCGACACTAACCTGGTTGTTCAGCCCGGGTCTTCTTTGTTCTCGGCACTTTACTAAGCTTCTTTACTCACCCCTCTCTGTTTCACTATGTCCATCTGCCCGCTGGCACTCTATCTTATCTACTGCCTCAATCATTTGGCCAAGAGCCTCTGAACACACCAACTGTTGTGTGCTCTCAATAAAACAGTGAAGCTTTGCACCTTTCAAGGTTTTTTTTTTTACTGTTTGGACTTTTTGAGCTCTTAGACTTAAAAGCATTTTTTTTTCCAGAGGTCTCCTTTTTTAATTTGGATCCATTTATCCACAAAGAAAGCAAGGTATAAAAGATACAGTTTAAATGGTTTGAATAAGAATGGTGCATATTTAAATGCTACAGAAACCTGTGGTGACCCAGACGTGTTAAGATGCCCTGAGATCTGTTAATCATCTTGAAAGAAAATATGTTTGTTAAAATTATAGGCCGTGTAATTATGATGGAATATGCAATTCGTACAAACTAAGCCACAGCTACATTTTGCTTAGAGCTGACACAAACCATGCACCGTCGCTCGCTGTATTTACTGTAACACATGCACAGTTTGCGTTGTTAAAATTGTGTAAAAAGGTTGCTCTTCAAACTGTGGTTGCTTGTACACAGAAAAGTTTGATTGCCTCAGTCTGTGTGGCTGCAGATCTTGTTTATTTTAAGTTCTACTCTATGCTATCATCTTTGCAATAAGAAAACACACTCTAAAGACTGCGCTTGGTGTCGACCCCATCTCTGTCGTTGGCAGTTGACGGCAAGTTCTCTACATCACTGGTAGAGCCAAGGAAATGACATCATGTCCCTGCAGGGGTTGAAAGCGCAGCCCTGACAGGACTGTCATGACAAAAGAGTTCCTTGGGAACATCAGGGTGCACTGAGGACAGAAAAAAAATGTTTAGAGGCTGTGTTTTCTTAGTTCCTCTAGTTCCTGTCTACCACTTTTAGCCCATCAACCATTTTGTGATGTTTGAAATTCTTCTCTCTCATGTTTGTCTTTTTTTTCCCTGTCCTGAATGTAGGACATGGGGGCGGGGCTGAAAGTTCTTCAAATTAGTAGTTATTCACAGAGTAGAAGACGAAGTATTGTGTTGAAAAGATCCAGCTCAACAGAGCTGCATCTCTGTTTCACTTGTAGGTTTTCAGCTTACACTTGGACTTAAGCATTAGTTTTGTTCCAGTCTTACTTGATATGTATGTATGCACTCTTTATCGCTCTCTCTTCTCGGCGTTGACAATTGAAAATAAATTAACATTCCTGGGCTTTATTTTTGTCTTCTCTAAGCCTGTGGAGGAAACTTGGAGGCGAACCCAGGAGGTCAGACCATACTCACAGGCTGTCAATCCTCTGCGGTGACCCTGCCGCCCCTTTCTTTCTCCCCCTTCCATTCTTCTCCTCCTCTGCTCTCTGTCTCCCATCCATTTCGTCCCTCCCGGCTTAGAAACTCCCCAACTACCCCCTTCTCTCACTCTCTCTTTCACTGGACGCCTCTCCAGCTTGAGTGAGGCAGACACAAGCTTTGTCAAAGGAGCCTCACATTCATTCAGCCGGCTGTTGCTCACTGCCTTGTATTTCATGTTAAAACATGTGGGCTGTCTCCTTCTATCCATTTATTTTAATTACGTTTTAATTGCTTGCCGTCCTCTTTTAAATGCTTGCTTATTATTTCTATCAGACTGATGTGAAAAATTTGCTGTGGACTGTGATTTTCTCCATTATCTTAACTGATGATAGATTTCCCTCCTTAGGTTTCCACTGTGTATGCATAGGAGACAAAAGAAAAACAGATGTCGTGAATGTTTATGTATCATTTTTTATTTCATTGGAAGATTTTTTGGGTCTTTTTTTTTCCAGAAAAATATACTGGTAATAGAAAGGGAAAACCTGAGGGAATGTAGATTCTTGTATTTTCACAGGGAAAGGGGCTTAAAGCGCAGATGAAAATGAATAACTTTTATTAGTCACTGTTCTTATGGTCTATATTAAACATTTGAGCTCATTAGATTTAGTGTAGGTGGTGACAGTTTGTCATAACTGTGCATGTATTTTTTTTTTTAACTGTCTCAGTAGAACATGATGAACATTATGTGAAAATTGCTGGTCGAGGAACAAGTAACCTTAATTCCCAACCTTCAGGGGGGGTGCTGTAGATATTTCCTTAACGTAGTCTCGCAGGGGTTCATGATGCCTTACTTACCTCTTAAAATAATTTTCTGCTTGACAACATCTCACCCCCCCGCCAACAAACATCATCCCGTCCCCTGATGTGATATTATGAAATTTCTGTCAGTATTTGTGTAAAGCATCTTAATGTTAATCGCATAATCCTTTTATCTCGAGTCCGAACCAATTCAGTCCAGAAATCCGACCGAACAAAACAGTGTTTAGGAAGATGAGCAGGGCTGTGTCCTCCGTCAGCTTAAGGGAGAAAGGAGACATGTTACTCAGTGGGGCGACAGAGCAGGCGGGGGTTGATCAGGAGAAAGAACCCCAGGGTGATTGGGACGAGTTTGCATCAGCATGGCCTGGCAGGCTCTTACCCCCTTGTATCTGGAGGGGCTGAGAGGCTCAGCAAGCCCAGCAGGCCAGAGGGGCAGGGGGACGTACCCCCAATAGTTTCCAATCTCCTCCTGTCAACCACCATTATGGTTACCCCATGGCCCCAGGCCTCATATTTGGGAATGATAAATGGCTGAGCGCTTAGGGAGGGAAAAGTCATGTGCAGCCCCGGAGATATGGTGGGTCTCAGCCCAATACTGAAGTTGATGCAACGTTAGAAAACTTAAGGTTATGAGTAACAACATCCACAGCGAGCCCAAAGTGAGACTTCCCGTGCAGGGGAGCGAGTACCCTCCAGTTTAGTCTTATCTGATCTGGTTCGGCGCCACTGGCAGATAAACAACTGGAAGACAAATAAAACTGCAATTCCTATAAAACCACCCAAGTTTAACAGATAAATTATAAGGTAGCTCTATGTGTGTTTCTCTGGCAAAAAAATATGCTGCACAACTGCTCAGCCAGGGTGACCTCAAAAGAAAATAAATACTTGAGGCTGCATCAGGGTAGGTGGAGATCCAATGGGCTTTTATTCAACTGCAATACCCTGACCAGGCGTTGGTCATGTATTGAGTGCATCCAATAGTGACTTAAATTATTACTCAGTATGCTAATGTGAAAGCTCGCCATGTTTTGTGGGTTTTCATGTTGCCAAAAATATCCAAGCGCATTAGTGAGGCCTAGAGAGCGATCAGAGCTGACTGCTCTGCTGCTCAAATTTAGGTTCATTATAAAATAATCAGGGTAGTTGACGGGTGGCTGTGGAAGAGCGCATTCAGAAAAGGGAAGCATTCACTCTCCTCTGCATAGCGACGGCTACCAAGTGACCAAACCGGTGTACAATGTGCATTCATGTGTGTGCATTGGGGACACACCGGATGACAGTTACATGGGAATAAACAAGATACACTCTACCTCAGTGGGTACATTTGGGCGCATGTGTGCGCCTGCTTTTATTTGTTGTTGGATGATTTCTTTGCTTGTGTTTCTGCAGTGACACAGGTGCATATCTGCTTCGTATGTTTGTGTAGGCATCTATATCTATCTCTTAAATGTGTTGTACATGTGTATAACGACAATAAAGGCATTCTATTCTATATGTCAGTTTAAGTGCAGTGTGTGTGTGTGACATTTAACATATGACACAACATATTCCTCCTCAGTATTTGACTTCAGTAAGCGGCTTATCTGTCTGCTATGTTAGTCTGTCTCAGACTCTAACCTTTTGCTGCTTTTCCTGACAAAGGACTGTTTTTGCCACCCTCTTGATAAGGAAGGAGACAAAAGTAGCTCACAAAGCAGCTGTGTCTCTAATGGCGTCCTGTGTGAATGTGTTGCTGGAGCGACAAGCTTTCTCCCGTGGGGATCTGGGAGTAAATGGGGAAGGTGGAACAGGGAAGAGTGGGAGAATGAGGCAGTGTAAACATTCAGTTACAACACGCTGCTGAGCGATGAATAAGTGCCAAGCGCCACGCACGGTATCTGCTTTGTTTCCTGTCATTGCCCTTTCAGTTAGACACAAACATTCAAGAACAAAGTTTTAATATTTATCTGAAACGTGTTGTGAAAATCCCATTATTTACTCAATCAAAAAGCTACCAGGATGTTTTGTATGGGCTGCATTATGATTCAAGGGTTTGACAACATTAGCACCTCACACAAGTCCTGTATGCCCACGCGCAGGGGTGAGATAAAAAAAAGAAACACACACACACACACCATGGCAAAGTCAAAGAAGTGATGATGAGGATGATGGGGCACATCCAGGTTTTCTCATGTCTTTCTTTGATTTTTTTTTTCCAGATGAGAAGATGACCGGTGATGCTTCTCTGAGAACTACTGATCCTTGACATTACTCCAGGTTTCTACTCTTCCCCTGCTACACATCGAACCACTATTATTAGCCATCAGGCTCCTGGATCGTTTGCATACAGCACACAATGGCCCCTGCACTGTGGAGGTGTCCAGTGTTTCACTGCCTCCTGCTCCTTCTCTTATGCGTTCACTGTTCACAAGGTGAGTTACCATGGAGTTTTGTGGCAGAAAGCATTATTAATGTGATTCTGGTCAACCCTTGAAGAATCTACCTATTATGCACCGTATGAATCTGTTGAATGTTTTAGCACACATTGTTACTGCCACAAAAAAGAAATGAAGAGCTGTTATGTAGCAAGGTTGTGGAGTTCTTCTTCAGTGGTTTTACCCTTGGAGCATGAAAAAGGTGTTTCAGACACAGAACTCATTGAAGACTCCTCACAGCCCATCGACACTTTAACTGACACTTTTCTTTACTTCCAGAACAACTCTCAAACAAAGTGTCAGAGTCCTTGCCCTAAAGGTTCATAACTGCTCCTTTTCTGCACAATGAGCTTCATAACTCTGTGTTCTCTGTCAGATTGATGCCTCTGAGAATAGATACATTTTTAATTTTTACCTAAATCAGATCATGGTGAACAGCCTAGTATACCTGGAACCATCAGAGGTAAGGCACTTGAATGAGTGCCAGGTGCAGGAACTGGGAAAGAATGTCAGTGTTTTTAATTGTCTGCAATGACATCCCAAGGCTCTTTTCTGGTTCCTTCTCCCATTTTTGATTAGTCCATTTGGCTGTAATTACAAGTATTGTCACAAAACACTCCCTTCTGTTACATGCCCATCAAAACCACTATGCTGGTATGTCTGCTTAATGATGATGATTAGATTTTTCCCTTTTCAGTCACATTGTACAGGGAAACAAAGTAACCCAAAATCACATGCTTGTGTGCCAGGCATTGATTACAGATAGCTGTTGAAGCACATTATTTTGGGGAGCTTCCTATTCAGTTTGGATTTTCTCTTTTTTTTTTTCTTCTTGCTGTTATGTTCTGTGATAGATTTCTCTTCCAGTTTTATTTTAGATCTGGCTGCGGTATACAATTTGTTAACAAAGATGGATTGCTATGGACCAGGCTATCCCAGCAGTCTTTCAAGGTTTTTTTTTTTTTTTTTTTTTTTTGTAGATTAGTACTATTGCTTAAAAATCTTACTGAGGCATTTGAAGGAAAGGTCTTTGATTTGGCCTGGCTTAAACTGAGCTGCATAGTCCTGTTGAATATCTTAGAGAGGAATACTTCTTGGTATGCAGAAAGTCATGGTTTTGGGTTTCAGTTGATGCGAGGACCCTCATCCATAAGAATGCATATTTGCCCATCCATCAATAAAGGAATGTGTGTGTGTGGCTCCCGCTGAAAATAAGTATCTGATTCTATCCACATGCCACTCACCTTCAGCCTGTCCAGCCCTGAGGGCCTGCATCCCCAGTCTTATGATCTGTGTTTCCACCCGAGTCCCTGCAATGCAAACTCCACCTGATAATTACCTCCTGTCTCTCACCAGGAGAAAGGATAATCAGGTTATCGTTTTCACCCAAAACATTCCCCACGCTTTGAAATGCTCATTGACATCGAACTCTGTCTTCTGGTGTGACTTCTCTGACCAGTGGGAGAAATGAACCCTAGTTGGGGATATTGACAGACTCGCTCAGAATCTGAAGGAAAATCCAGGTTAATCATCTTACACACTGTTTATTCAGCATTTACACTGAAGTGTTATTCCATTTAATTATGTCAAATGTTTTGACATCTTTTCAAAATTTTGTTAAGAAAAACTCACACTATGCCTTTTTTATATTTTCTGTTTGAGACATGCCTAGCTCTCATTATTTGTGCTCCATTTCATCCACATCCTTGTGCCATTATATAACAGATCTATAAAATGACGCTCCTGCAAAAGTAAACTAGGTCATGCAGGTATCAGTTTTGTTTTAGATGTTTCAGACCGCCCAGTCTGCAGATATGAAAGAAGACAGCCAAATTCAAAAGGAGCAACCCGCAAAGGTGGGGCAAGTGCACAGGCACATACCTGCTGTGACTGAATAAAAGCTGTTATTCAAGTCTTTAAAGTAGAGAAAGCCAGATTTAGGGGATTATGTCGTGTAGTCAGTGTCAACATTTTAGTTGGCTCCCGTGTTTAAATGCCAAAAGGAGAGCAGCACATCAGCCTTTGTGTCTAAATATTGCATGAAAGGGCTATATAATGATAAAGTGTTTTTTGTTTGATAGCTCTGTCATATCTGACTGATCACAGTAAGAGGCTGTGTTTGTTTCAGTTTTAGCTTGTGTTAACAAGAGACTTTAATATGCAGTGTTTAAAAATCAAGCACCAGCATTATATATGGGAAAAACATGCAAAATGAACAATAGGCATCTAAAAAAACCATTTCCTACTCTGTTATTTCTGTTGAATTTGTGCAATATGAGCCCTTATTGCTCTCGCTCTCTTTAAGGGTGATTTTCTTGATTGGGAAATATGCTCCGGTTCAACATACCGGCATGCTTGTGTTTCTTCCTAAAAGGTTATAAAGGTTAACAACATGTCTCAGCACAACATTTATCTCAAGCAGTGCCATACATTGTGCTGACGGAGCCCCCCTCCTTTGTGCCACACTGGTATTTCCAGTCCTGGGGTTGACTGAATGGGGAAGCTATTGTGCTCTAACTCCTCTCTGGCCTCGGGCCATACACATCCAGTCTGTCATCCATTGATATGCTTGGCTTGCCATTTTATAATTCATATTGAATGCTGCGGGTCTATGGCAGGGCGATCATGAATTATCAGCTAAACCATGGGAGATTCACAGATGACTGGTCAATCTGTGTAGTGAGAACAAGCATAAAGGGAAAAAAATGTAATATATCAGTATCGCATTGAAATTCAACCCAACTGGAAGTATTTGGAGAAATAAGGCAGGGGTTCGTCATCTGGATTAAATGGACATGCCTGCAGATTGGGAGTCGTATTGAATCATATAAATCATTGTATTTTTCAGCTTTACATGATTTTTTCCTATTTACCTATAGAGTTACATCAGCAATTTGCCATATAAACTGTGCAGATTTTTAGTTTATGTGCACTCGCTGCATCATAAAATATATATTTGTTGTGTAACAGTATGCTGTTTTAATAATAGCTGAAAATCTGGAAAATTTGGAATCATAAGAGAACATGAAATTGAAATGAAGCAGAGTTATATGAATCTCCAGGATCAGTATTTCACTCAGAGGAAATGAAATACAATATCACCCTTGATAGGGTCATCCTAGATTTATTGCAACAGCGATTTCCTGAGTGCGTTTTTGGTAAAGCAGCAAGAATATTTCCATGCAATATGTGAGAGTGAGTCCCTTTTCCTTTAGGAGAGAGGTTTGTGCCTTTATTGTGTGATTAGACATGATTGTAAAAGTCGCTGTTATATGGCTAGCTGATGAACGAACACTAAAATTAATGAGCAAGGAGCCACAGTTTCTGACAGTTTGATTTCATTTGCTAAGCATCCCTTAAATCTCACTTGCTTGCAGCCTTGCCGAGCCATTCAATTCACACCCCTTATGGTAACAAGTTGTATAAACACTGGGCCAGATGCCCTCCTCGCTCTTTCGTTTCTTAAATGCTGTCTACACTTGTTTTTTTCTAGAGGCAGCCTAATTCAAATAATAGATGAGTCCGGCTTAAAGTCGCAGTGCAACCAAGTAGTATACCTCCTAAATCTAAACTTTTGGATTTGCTTCGTGTAAGTCACTGCTTTACAGGAGGGTTCAGCTGTCATAACAAAGTAATGCATTTAATCTTGAGAGGAAGCAGGAGGCTTTCAAGTAAAATCAAGTCTACACTATAGAACAGCATAGACTTTTCTTTTCTTTGTGTGTAGGAAGGTGTTTGCCAACAACATAAATCAGGTTTGGATCAGAGACAAAAGTGCTGAAGCAGGCAACAAGAACCTGTCGGATTCTGGTGTGGTTAAATGTTCACCCAATACTTAAAAATAGCTCGGAGGCATGTCGGAAGTAATTTCACTTGAACAAAAAGTACAAGAGCTAAACAAATGTGCAAAAAGAGAAGGAGGAATATAACATTTAGCACTAAAGGGACATTGTGGTAAGATAATAAAAGCAGATTGTGAGGCTGTTAAATAAATGCGGCAGTGATTTTTTTTTTTTTTTTTTTTTTGCACTGCCACAGCTATTTTCTTCTTAATCGTGACGTACATGTTAAGCATTAATATGTTAAGGGGAACAGATTTTGGAGACACATCATGTCTCTAAAAGAACATGAAGGCCATCTGAACAAAAACCCACTTATTATTAGAAAAAGAGCAGAAAGAGAGGCTGCAATTATATTTACTCAGCATGAAAATTGTCCAAAATGATGCATTTGTCTCTACCTGTCTTCCTCACTTCATATCAGAAATGTCATAACAGCTCAGGTCTCACATTCTTGTTGCTGTTAGTTATAATTTACACAGTAGATGTTGGTGTTAAAACTAAAGTTGACAGCGGGGAAAGGATGGCAATCAATAAAAGAAATTATGATGGATTCAGTAAATGTGCTTTTGTGTGCTTGTTGTGACTCAAGTGTGTGTTCTAGAGTGTGCACAGAGTTTCTGATGTGTCCTATTAATTCACAGGAGGAGAAAATAACATAAAAGGGGCTGCCGTTTGAATATAATTTTAAAATGGTTTCTCTGTGTTTCACCTTCCCGTGGCTTCTTGCTCATTTCACTCACTTTCGCATGGGTAACAGTCACATATGATTCAATCAGTGTAATGATGTGTGTTGGGGCTTTTCTCTGCGTCTGTCGACTAGCTCCACTACAAGCCATGAATGCAGATATGTTGCATTCACTGTATTAGTAATCTTCTCAGGCTTAGAGTCTGTGCCATAGAGCATGACCACACATTTTTGTGTCCAGGAATTAAATGTCACCTCAGGGTGGGTCACCTGCAAACAAAAGGCCACCAGTCGATTTGCAGGTATAAACAGTCTAAGATAAGGAAGCCCTCTCCTGCCGTGCAGGAAATTGAATAAGTACGCAGCATGAAAAAAGTCAGAGAAACAGTGAAGCACAAAGAGCGTTTTTGTTTGCTTTACGCTATCAGTATTGAACCCCTCTTGTAGCGCATACCCCCATTGAGTGTGCGAGGCACAATGGCCTCATCGAAGATGAGGGGCAGGAAACTGTCTGTCATCAAGATCTCCCCATCTGTGCATCTCTTATCACTGCTCCTGTGTTGTACTCACATTGACCGGAATGCTGGTGAAAGGGAATGGGGCAAGGTCATCACGCTCAAGTCAATCAAAGTGGTCAGTGTTCCAGAGATAACTGGAGGTTATTGCCAAGGAATGTACCTGGATCTTTTTTTTTGCTGACAATCCTGGCAAATCTTTGAGAAACCTACGGTACGATCTTTGAAAGAGCTCAGAGCTACTGTACATTAAAGTCCTTGGAGGCTCCCCTGGCACATCATACAGTACATGAGTGGAAACGCAGTGAGCTAGCAGCACGTTTGTCTGTATAAATTTCGAGGCCCTGTTCAGTTCAGTCCTGTTATGTTAAAATGCATCTTTAGTGATCTGATCACGGCTGTGGCCAGCTCGAAGAATGCCTGTTTGTACCTGGAATTAGAACGTGTCTACAAATGCATGTTGAGTGATCATTTTTGATTGGATCTTATTTCCCTGTTCTGTATGCAAATAATTAAGCTCAACTGTAGCTTAAAACATAGTGCACACTTTCATTTTATATTTAGCATGCTGGAGAGGAAATGCTTCTTTGCAAATATGATTCACAGTGGTTCAGGGGCTGCTGGCAGCTCTTTGGCTGGAATTTTTTCTGCATGAAGTGATTGTGTGAATCAATCAATACTCCGAAAACATCAATATGACATTTTAGACAATTCCATTTCTTTTGTCAGCCTCTCTTGTTTGACATACACTTTAGTGATGATTGAATCTGCGGTAACTTCTGGAGTATCGTTTTGATACACCACCATACACATGCTCCTGTAATATACTTTATCTCCAAGAGCTTTGTGAAAAAAATCCCACCTTTAAAATAAATAAATAAATAAAATCAGTAGGACGACATTGCTTGTTCTGTGCTGAGTTCAGTGTACACAGATGACGTCTGTGTATCCATTCCAGGACACATTCATGTTCACGCTGCTAAAGAATGTAGACATATGTGTCCCAGACCAGCTCTTAATGTGTTCTGAGTGAACAGATCTCGGAACGCCCTTAGCATTTTCACACCTCACATTGGAGATGTCCACATGAACGCTCTGGCTGCATGTCAATGTAAGGTCTGACCTGGGCCAGAATATAAATCCAAATAGATGCAACCAGTGTTTGAGAGGTACAACTCACAAAATTATTTTAATTATAATCAGTTAAATTGTGTAATAACAGTACAATCACAAATGAATCACAAAGATGTCACTATTTGAGTCTAATAACTTGTGGTTTAAATACATGTTGTAGGACATTTTATTACCCAGTTAAAACCATACGTCAGAAGAGTAATGGCAAACTATCAACTATAATGACTTCAATTACTTTGAAGAAACTAAACAGCTTCATCAGTTATTATATTTTAACAGGGTAGTTACTAATCTGTATTTTATTATGTCTATTGTGTTTCAAAACTAACTTTCCCAACATTGGGTGTAACCAACAACTTTTAAATGCTTACATGTTCAGTCCTGTTGTGTATCCATTCTACAAAAGTGGTTAAAGGTGGATGAATATAGTTAGCAGGAGCTCAGGATGTGTCCCGAAGACATTACAGATGAGTATCGGCCATTAATGTAAGCCAGCACAGAATCTGCTTTAATTGCATTAAAAATTGCATTTTAATGTGCAATGACGTACAGTAGATGAAAAACGTATGTCAGAATGAAAGAGGCAACATAAAAGGCTTTTTGTTTCTTCTTTCTTATGTACCGTCACTAGCTAAAACCGGTAAAATGGGTTGTGTTTGGAACATGCAGATGTTGCTAAGACAGTGCTGTAATAACCATCATCATCATAAGAGATCCTGAACTGCAGCACTCAGGTTTGTCTCCATTGTGTAAAAGCAAAGAGTCGAAATCAACTTAGGCCCGTTGAAAGTGATAATGTGACTGTGTTAAGGACACTGCTGACTTTACATCTGCATGAAGATAAAGCCTGCGTCTGTTATCAGCATTGTCTATTCTCCATCGTCACAAGGCCCCGATCTCTGTTTCTAGCCATCCTTGTAGTCTCTGACTCATTATTCATGTAATCCGTGTTCCAGTTGCAGCTTCTCCTGACACCCTGTCGGCGTGACGTACTGCGTAAGCCTCCTGGGTGAGGCTCTGTACAGGCAGGGCTGGGTGGAGGGTGGAGGGTGGAGAGTGGGGGGTTGATTAACCGGGTGAAATGGGGAGACTCTGCCCCAGCAAACAAGAACAGAAACACAGGCATGTGATGGAGAAAAAACCCCACATCCTCCTCCCCCCCCCCCATTCTAGTCCTCAGCTTTATCCTCCCCCCTTTTTCCTCTCCATCCCCACCCTTAGGGAGGCACCTGACTTATTCTGAGACATTTTCTTGAGCGGAAAATCCAGCTGGGCTTTAAGTGCAAGGGTAAAATATGGGCTTTAAGGGGAGTTAAGCATCACTCAGGGTAGATCAGACCTGTGAAGCTAAAACTCTGCTACACCTGGGAGAGTTTCTTTAACACACCTCTTTCTGCATGTTTCATCAACTCCCATGCATAAAGAGATGCAACAATACATTCGACATTGAACAAGAAATGAACTAATTCTGTCAAAAGGCCCTCTCCTGAGAGTGTATAGGGTTTTTCATCTTCCAAGTCAAACATTTCTTTTTCTCTGAATGTTTAGCCTCAGTGACAGCTATTTGTGTCATTACTAAAGGGTTGTTTTCTGTGTATACACACTCACACAAGTTGTCGAATTATACTTTTCTTTAATCCAAGTGACGTGTCCACACACTTAACAAAAGAAGACATTAGATCTGGTCATGGCTTTTCAACTGAATTATTCCTGTCATGACTCATATTAAGCACTGACCTTCTTTGCATTTAGAGGATTATATGCATTAGTAATATAATGATGCTCCCCTCTTCCGTTGCCGGTTTTCTTTGATGTGCACCCAGAGGGTCAGGGATCATCCAGCCAATCGACAGAGGAGAAAACCTTGATTCTAGCAGCCAAATTAAGACACAGTCATTACAGCCTCTACTTTGTGCTTTTTTCTTTAGTTCTCATTCCCATGAGAGAAATTCTTCATTGGCAGTCTTCTGCAGCTGAGCGGCCTGTTCAGTGGAAGCAAAATAATCCACTACTATGCATCGGTTGCGGCTAAACTTAAACATATTCTATGTGTTACGCAATTTCAGAGAACGGTCTCTGGACATTGAAAACAAAACGGTCCATGCAGGTGAAATATTTGAAGAAGTGGTTTGTCTTGGTCTTTTTTTTTTTTTTTTTTTTTTTACAATCATAACTATTCTTTCCAACAAGGCCTTTTTCTGTATGTTGTGTTGAATTTCTCTGGTTTGCTTTACTTGGTGTTTGCTAGTAGCACTTGGGTGAAGTGTTAGAAGGGCATTTCAATCAGAATAAATGACAGCAATGAAAACAATAAGAGCCAGATAAAAGTAATGACTTTTTTTTCTTCTAAAGTTAAAGATAAAACATAACACTCATGCACGAAGCATAAATGGAACTACAGCTGTGTCCAAATGGACCCACCTGAAGAGTTAAGAGGAGACAGCAGGGTCTGTCATGTCTAGCTGCTGCAATATGACAAAGCCTTCCTTTTACTTTTACACTTGTGATGCTGTGGTGCATGTTATCCTCTTCTCCCTCCCACTGCTTTTTTTTCTAAGTCAAGAAAATATTCACAAGATGAATTAGAGAAGAGGCAGTGGCAATGAATACAAATGGTGGGTTGGAATTTGAAGTGGCAACACTGAATTCATGTATCACAAGAAAGAGAAAAGGGATACGAGTTAGAGCGCTTCATGTAACCACAAATGGACTGAGTTCTATGTTGCCAGTGCTATTTTAGAATACTTATATCGGAATCAAGAGTGTCTGATAGCAGCAGTCTGGGAAAGGCGGGTGTAGCCCCGGGGTTTGTGGTCTTGTCTGACACTGTCTTTAGAAACAATTCCCAGCAAGGTGGACCAGAGCTGGGACTAAAGTGTCATGGGATACGGTGCCATATGTCCAACTAGATTTTCAGTGTTTCACCGCATTTCGACAGCTGAAATGAAATATGAGCTGTCACGGCGTAGTGAAGAGTTTTTGGGTGTTGTCTGGACTCGAAAAGCAGGTGTTATTTTTTGCGAATCCCAAATCTCCTTTCTAATCTGCCACCTTTGTGTATCTCTCACGTCTGATAGGAGGTCATGTGCTGCGTTTGGGAGCTTGTATTGCACATTTTATGCAGGGACAATGGTTACATCACAAATTTAAGGATGCGCAAATGGAAACTGAAGAACTACTACACTGTTTAGAATATTTAGCCTGTCAGTGAAGAGACAAGTACATGGATAACGTAGTGTTCAGTTTAATACATAAAAGGTTTACATCAGTCTTGTGTTTTCTTTTCTTTTTAAGCCATATTTTTTTCCTTTGGCCACGAATCAGAATGTAACACTGAACAGATTACAAGAACTACAATAAAGATCAAAGTGGCTGGAAAAAGAGACAAAACTCTGACGCTTTGTTCCTTGATATTAAGAATTCAAATGTGTTTTTAATTTTGTTTTTACCCAACTTTATGTGTTCCCATTGAAAATCTTTACCTCACCAGAGAAAACATGCAATGACCACTCCGGATATTGGATTATAGAGGCATCCCCTGCTGTTGGAGGAAAAGCTTGACTCTGAGATCTGCTCTTTCTTCCAAAGATGTTGGCTACCAGTAATATCAGGAATAAAACAACATAAAAAGACAAACAATCTTCAAGTGCTCCTGCTGTGACCACGGTGGGGGCACTCTTATTTGACTAAAGGCTACACCCTCTTTTATTCTGCAAAGAAAGCGTCCCTGTCAAACCCAAGCCCAGAACAATGGAGGCCAGCCGTGGGGAAACAGGGCCATTTGCATGCAGCTGTTTGCCGTTTCCAGGACCGTTTCAAAGGCCAATCAAAAGAACCTTAATGGAGGATGACAAGCGTCAACCAACGCCTTTGCTCTCTGTCTGTGCCAGCCCTCGCCACTCTGTCTACCCTCCAAAAATGGCCCAGTTTTTTTTTTTAGGCTGATCAAACATTCCTCCAGTTTTTTCTCCCACAGTCCAATGTCTTGACACAGTGGAGTTAGTAGGGTTAAAGGTTGGCCACAACTGTGCTCTCAAGCAAAGCTGAAGTTCAACATGTGTGTTATGGTCTGGTGCTTCCAGGTGCCAAATGGCAATATTTCGACACCAAACCTCCATTATCTTTCGTTTCATCTCTAGGGTTTTAAAAGCCACAGACTGTAACTCCGTGGATGGTTTCAGATGCACCCATCTGAGCCACAGTGCCACTTCCAATTTCAAGGGTGTTGATAGAAAACAAAATATGTATTATGAGGTGGGATTGTCACTAGTGAATTATAGGCTGTCAACTGGAGAAGAAGGAAAACTCCCAGAATGCATCATATTGAGAATCGGTCCTGGCCCTTGCTTTGCTCTCTTGAGCTCAATAGAAGGCTTAGCAAGCAGGTCAGGGGGAGGAATTTGAAAAGCTACTTCCCTCACAGTCACTCACTGACCAGAATGCATGATAAGGCATTGTGTCAACAAGGCCAGGAATAGGGATCACAGCCAATTATAGCTAAGTCAAAGTGGTTACCATGGCGATTTGACTAAATGTTCTATACAGAGCGTTTTTAATTCCCTGACTGATTGTGTAATTTAATGTTAATCAGACATACTGATAAAGACTCAGCAACCTTGCCTTTTCTTACACTCGCACACGGTTTGTGCTATGGATTTTTCCTCCATTTTTCTTGACACCGTTTTCTCTGCAGCTGGTGCCCTTCTGTCGCAGTCTTCGACTGCTGCAAACTTGAGCAGTCAAACAAAGCACAGCACGCAAGATGAAAAGCTTTTCATACCTCCGTAAGACATTGACATTTGTGCACACAAACAATCTTCTCTTTCCACAATCTCGCATAACTAGTTTAAACCGAAAAAGAAAAAAAATAAAATCAACACAAAAAAATCCCAAGATCCAGAAACTTTTGTTGTCACTAGGTTTTTTTTCTTGGCTTAAATCATGATATTTTATGCAACATCCAGTTAAATCAACTAAGACTATTTTCTTTTAAATTCTGTTCTCCTCTTCTTCATACATAGCAAAAAGCTCCTTTATATATATATTAACCTTTTCGACAGATTTGTCATTACTTGCCCAATTACAATCTGACAAGACAGTCATTAATGAGTCCAGGACTATCCGCAGTTTGGAAAAGAAGCAATTTGTTCTTTAGGCCACCAGTACTGTCTAGATACTCCCCCTAATTGATGTAGTGTTAGCCTATGACCAAAGTGATCTATACGGGCGAGTGAAAAGGAGGAGGTCGGTGAAGCACAAGTCTAATCAATTGCTAGCCGTCTGTTGACAACAGCATGCCATCACATCATAGTGCCATGATAAATGGTGGGAGTCTCCAATGGGCAGAGGGAAAGGAGGATACAAAGGCAGATGGTGTTCATTTGTGTGTCCATCAGTTTTTTTTTTTTCTTTCACCAAAAGGTTGTCTCAGTTCAGAATTTCAAAACCCTATGAAATGCATTCTTTCTGTCTGCTCTATGTAGTGGCCGTGATAAACCCGTCACTCCTTCCATGAGAAATGGCAGGCGGGATGATCATTAGTCTTTGCAGTAAAGCCGGCAACTTCACTCTGTGTTTTATCATCCACCACTCTGGACAGGTTTTCTGAAAGGTTTGGGTAATTGTATTGGTTATTGGAATAGATGGAGTGACCTCACAGGCCTCCACTTATGGTTTGGCTACCCTGACGTCTCCTAATGAGGTGATAAACAGTCCAGCTAAGCAGAATCTACTGGCCATTAGATAGATCATGGTACTATAATGAAATGTCTAGTGGCTGAATGCCAGAGAATTTATACCATTAGTTTCATATTTTGTTATACTTCTACTACAACTGGTATATGCAGGAGTTTCTCCTAATATGCGATGACTTCCACATTAGATTTTCAACTATGTATGTTTCACAGATGTCTGAGTTTTTTTTTTTTTTTTTTGTTGTTTTTTTTTTGCCAGTGTGACATGTGCAGACTGACATAGAATATCATTATAACTGAGCCAGGCGCAGCAGGCTAAAATGACTTGCAGACATGTGGGTCGGAGTTTCAGGGGAGGAATTTCAAGCCGGAATCACTTCAACTTGGAGCCGCTCAAACAATGCTAATTGCGTCAGCTCCTGACTGTCAAAAGTGTGAGGATAATTAGAGTGAGGGGGCAAAATGAACCCGGGGTGGTAAGTGTTAGTACATGACAATGCATGGGAGCCAATGGGAGCATGGAAAAGGTAACATGCTGAAAGGAGGGCTAATTAGGAGAGAGCAGTGCAGAAAATACAAATGGTAGCTGCCCCCTCAGGGACCCGCCATTGCTGCAAACAACGGCGATTATTGGCAGTTCATGCAGTGCTCTGCTTGCACTTCTTAAATGGAACACATTTGCATGTTCTACTTAGATTTTACCTAATTGTTTTCTCAGAATTGCAGACAGTTACATTTTTTTTTTTCCTGTGGATCATTTAAAGCCCCGATAATGGATCTATCTCTTTCCTTTCCTTACCAGATTTTCACAAGTTACATCCTATTCACAACATGACATTTTATTACTCCAAAAGAAAAAGGAAACGCAAATGAATACTCTTTCATCCTAATTTGCCAAAAGAGAGGACAGGACTGATTGAAATAGTTAATTTCCCCCCAAAGTAGAGCTATTTGGCTGCGCTCCCATCTGTTGTGTTCCATGTATAGATTTTTCCTCCTGTGTGGACTCCAGACAGTCCCCTCTTCGATCGCCGACACTGTAAAATGGATTATATTACACTCCATTCTGCCAGGATTCAGCCTTTTTCCTCTATCTTACTTTACAGAGCAAGTAAAGAAAAAGAAACAAATGAGGGGGGCTTGTTCGACTGTAGAACAAACTATTCTCAGTCCAGATATGTTTGGCTGAACTGGAGGTGGAGGACTTTCTGATGCTCTGTAGCCTTTGTATTTGCTCAAGAATTTATGAGGTTACCATTGGTCTCCTGTGACTTAGAGTTGATGTCTTAGCCAACATTCAAGACCACAGTGAGATGGAGAGATGAATTGTTTTGTCTTTCCTTATTCCTGTATCGTGTGTAATGGCCCGCCTGTTTAAAACTGCGGTAAACATTGGACTGCTGTTGCCTATTGACTTTTTTGCCAGTGGATTTTTACAGCATGATGTGTGGTCTTATTGTATTGCAGCAGTGATCCCTTTAAGTCATTAATTTTATTTGCTTAAGTTTTTCCTCTGTCTTTGTGTGTCTCGCCCTCTGACAGGGTTCAGCCGTGCAGCCTTGCCTTTCGGGCTGGTCAGGAGAGAGCTCTCATGTGAAGGATATGCAATTGATCTCCGCTGCCCGGGGAGTGATGTCATTATGATTGAGACGGCCAACTACGGCCGGACTGACGACAAGATCTGTGACGCTGACCCATTCCAGATGGAGAACGTCAACTGCTACCTCCCCGATGCCTACAAGATTATATCACAAAGGTAAAAAGCCGGGGAGACCGGGGATCTTATTTCACAAATCTAACCAGGAGCTGGGGAGGCAAGGAACGGACCTCAAGGGGTGTATGTTTTGGTTTTGTTTTTTTTTTGTTTTTTTTTTTAAATGTGTGTGACTTTAGCACACATAAAGAAATTCTGCTTTACAATCTCCTACAGCCACCTACACAACGGACAATTACTCAACATGTCGCACCTTTTAAATCTTTTGGCTCCTTCATTGACTAGATTATGTAGGTGGCATTTTCAAATACATAAAACTTGGCACTGGCTAATTCTTGACAAGCAGGAATTGACAACCATGTGCTAGAGCTCTTCACACCAGCCCAGTTTTGTTGCTCCTGTTTGAGTGATAATCAGCGTACCACAGAGAGACTGCGAGTCACATGAACACCCTCTTAATTCCCTATCTGGAACATTGGGCTTGCTTTGTTCAAATACTTGTACTGCATTGAAGTGGCTTTGCCTCAGGTAGTGAGCAATGCCCATCATCATGCTTTTCATCCCAGTTACCCTCTCATAGGATGCTGTTCTGCTGTCAAACGACAGCGCAGCAACACTTCAACTCGACTTCTGCTTACCCCTAGAGGTGTGTGTATTTTTAAAGGGCACTGGATGAACTATTCATAAATAGTAACCAGCGCAGTTCATCGTCAAATGCACTGCCCTGTCCTAACCTGGCCCCTGTAAGCGAGCTTTTGAACATCATCGCCCACCATCTTACACCTCTGGGTTTTTTCCTGCCTCTATTTTTTTTTCTCTATTTACTCCTGTGAGATGCACCTCTATAAAACAGCTCAGGAGTAGATCATGTCTTTCTAAATTTACAGCACAGTCTCAGTTCCCTAACGCAGTAACACCCTGCTGACGGCGTCCATGCCCCTTGGATTGACTGCAACCTGCTTTATTGTGCATCACATCTGCTGACATGTCAGAGTCTCACTTGCCTGAGCTGCACTTCAAACTTATCTCCATCGAAGATCCCCTGGAGGCATTGTGTAAGGGAAAGCTTTGAGAAGACTTTGTACCACAAACCCTTAACCACAATTATTCTAATGATTCAGATCAGAGGAATTGGGCTCCTGACCATAATTAAGGTTGATGTGATAACCAAGGATGTTAGAGTATTCTCCATGCTTTAGAAGAACCTGATTAGTCGTCTACCGCTCTGCAGCAAACTAAAACAAGGATTTTTTTTTTCTTACTGCATCACATTAAACGAGACAATACACTGCCCATATGGGGAAGATTAACAAAAGCCAATAGCAACACAGACAGATAAATAAACATATTAAAGAAGGCCGCAGAGATGGGAACAATGGGAAGTCTGCTGCACAAAGTGGCACTTTTGTTGGTTTGGAAATTGCAACAAAAGCAGCCCAATTTCACAATGAAAACACCCAGACAGGAATCAAACGACATAATTTCAACATCTGCATTGGAGGGTTTTGTCAAGTGAAATGCTGGATGCAGACGAAATATGTGACTAGATGAAAAATTTATGAAAAAAAATCCCAAGGAAACTGTTGTTACCGGGCCTGTGTTAGAATCAGGTTATCATTCGTGTAAATAGATGCATACCTGGCCTCTCACTCTTCTTGCCTTGATCCTTCCACCTCTCTGTCCCCACTGGTGCTGGTACACAACCTGTTCATACACAAGAAGATAATACCAGGAAGCTTGTTTTGCTGAGTTGCATTGCATCATTTCACTGGGCCACCTATTACCTGACCCAGTAAAATTGACAGAATAAATCTTTTAGCTAGTCAGGAGTGCAGCTGTTAGATAAAAAGCAAGCAGGACAACACTTCCCTGACATGACTATGTGCTCAAAAAATATTTTCGAGTACATGCTGCAGTTTCAGCAGCTCTTTCAAACAGAGGAGCCATGTCAAAATGCTTAGCAACAGCATCCTCCCTTTTCTCGAAAGCTGAAGCTTAAAAATTAAAGTACAATAAAAGATTGATGAAATGAATTGAGCAAAATTTTACAACTTAAAAGGAACAAGGGTGGAGGAAGTATTTAGATCTTTTTAAAGCTGCACTAATCAATACTTTTTATACTTAATGTGGATGAAATGATCTGTCGTGTGTAAAAGGGAACACTTGGAATGAAGCTGTGCCTTTACTGTCTCTCAACTTCAAGCGTTCTGGCTATAAATGATCCTGTTTTGGAGGATTTTTACCAGTTTTCTGTTTTAATTCACAGGTTCCATTAGTGTTCATTTTTTTCAGATGGTCGGCAGCTGTTTTTCACAAAAAAGCTGTGATAAATCCATTGCACATCCAGCACTTAACAGCAGAGTTGCAAATTTTTAACAACTAGCTCATGAACGCAGTAGAGTATTAACTACTAAATTTCCAGACACCTAAGAAATAAGAAAAACCAAAGAAAAGTTTACACATTTTAGACTTATTCTTACTAAAACTGTCATGTTTAATAATTATTTAAAACCATTAAAATCCAGTAATACACCTTTTATAAAATCCTGCATTGAAAAGAAGTAAAAACCCAAAAAATGCATTTAAATAAAAAGACTGGTATATTTGAAGTGTGGGAATTGTAATTATTTTATATCAGTCAAATAAATGAACTGAAAAGTAAAAATTCCTCAGATACAATGGAGGAATTATAATAAAAAAAAAAAAGAATACTGCACACTCTTTCTACTTCAACTATTACTTACCAGTCCAGGTAGCATGAGTCAGTGTGATTTGTAGACCATGAACTCAGAATTAAATGTTCTATCTTGCAGCCTCACTATCATCTTCTGTCCATCAACGATAATTTTGATGCTGTGACGC
>JAQQZY010000010.1:20114816-20139833 GCA_030068375.1 Ostorhinchus rueppellii | reverse complement strand
ATTTTTTTGGCGTGCCACCCCCCCCCCCCCCCCGTCCCCTCCCTCCTCCCCGTAGCTCTCTGAACATTTCCTGCAGACAAACCATTAAAGTAAGTTTCTTAAATGCATCTGGCACCATATTGTCCACGATATTAAACCATCATAGGGGGTATTGATGCCTTTTTTTTTTTTTTTCACTTCATAATGGACTTTGCACCTTTTTTTTTTTTTATTCACATATAATGTTTAATAATCCATTAGTATCAAAGGGAGAGTTTTAACAAAGGATATAGAGCGAGGTTTGGAAAGTAAAGTCTGGTTAATGTACACACATTTGTCTTTTGATTCATTATTTTAACATCCTGCATCGCTGAAAGTGCACCGTCAAGGCTTTGTGTGGTTTTCAATTTGGATGTTGTGCAGCTCAGTCCTATTTTATAGCGACAGAAAACCTCTTGAATTACTAATGGGTCTTTGAAAGTTATGTCCAATGTTGAAATGTATGTCCAACTTGCATGACTGCTACTGACCTTGTGAAATATTTATCTCAGGCTTGCAAATTGTTGAATGTCCTATTTTGGTGCCAATTTTTTTTTTTCTTGTTTGCCTCTGTTACTGCTGACATTATTCTCAATCCCTCGGCCTCGAGAGAGCTTGATTGAAGCGGAGCCAATTTCACCCTATACAGTATTTACACAAACTCCGTCCTCTGCTGTTCCTACCCAGTCCCCCCCCTTCCCCTTTTCATTTACTTGAACTTTTTTCACCGCCAGAAACATCGCCATGCACACACACACACATACGTGAACACACATCAAACTGTTATTTCGCTGCGGGACTCCATTTATATACTGATAGGGAAATCACTTCCTGCAGATATAACACATTCACACCGTGTTTGTTGCGCTCATGCGGCGGACCTGCTCTGTTCACCAGAGGCCGCCATTCCGGTCCACTGCATGCCACAGCCACCTGCCATGTGTGTTTTAATGAATGTCTTCCCTTTCAATAGCTGTATGAAGACGTTGTTAAAGGAAATACCATCACTAATTCTTAACATGCCTTTAGCTGCTCTGTCTCTGTTACTCATTATTACATTAATTTACATTCATTTACTCTTTCTTAATGCTTTCAATCCTTTCTCTGCCAAGGTTTACACTAGAATTCGTATAAGACAGCCCTGCCTGGGATTTCATCCGTTTTAATTGTAGCGCTGCAATGAACTTTTCCCCTCCTGTGTTATTAATGTTATTTTTGGCGAGTACTCTTGCTAAGGGTAGTCATGATGAAATCTCTGGTCAATCTTTTTTTTTCTCTAGGTGCAACAACCGTACGCAGTGTGTGGTTGTCACTGGCTCTGATGTGTTTCCTGATCCATGCCCCGGCACCTACAAGTACTTAGAGGTCCAGTATGAGTGTGTTCCTTATAGTAAGTATCGCCATCCAAATCTCATACTGAACTCTTGCTTTTTTTATTTCCAAGTGTAAAAAAACATGCTGTAACTACTGTCTTCTTTTTATTTGTATGGATTATTTAGAATCTGTTGTTGAACTCTATGGAAGGGAATTAAATGTAAATTATTAGTAATGATGCTGAAGGTTTAAGAGTTGAGTCACTGAAAGGGGCGGTAACTCCAAATGAGCAAAAAAATAAATAGAATAAAATAACATTGTTATATTGTACATATGTCTATATTAATTGTGTTAGCCATGATCAGATTTTTTTTTAAGCTTAGATGTTTATATAACTGTGTTTGACAAAGGTGATGGGAGTAAATAAAATTTACTATCGGATAAATTCATGCTTTGTTGAATTAAAAAAATCAACATGAAAATTATGAGCATACACAAATATGTTTTATTTAGGAGTCACTGTAGAGATTAAAAGCACAAGGCTAAATGTCCTGTGCTTACATTATGAGGTAATAGAGTTTTCATTTCTCACATAAAAAAAAAAAAATCAATAGTAAAACCTTTTTCTACTAGTCTGGATCTTAAGACTTGCCTGGCAACCATTTTTATGGGGGCTGTTATATAGACTACATGATATGAATTTATAACTGAGAAATTAAATGTATTTATATCTTATTTTATTGTAAAAGCTTATCTAAAAAAAGGGGGTGAAGAAAGGAAAGACTGGATGAATGCGAAGGATTCAGTGTGAGTCTTCCTTTTTGTCATTTGGCTGAAATGAGCTTTAATTTTATTAGACTGTGAGACAGTGTAAAAATCCCCAAATGTTTGAGATCTATTTGCATCTTTTCTTAGATTATCCAATATCCTGTTACAGAGTGGCTCTAGTCTTTCCATTCGAAAATGTTTCGGTTTAATGTACTTTGAGAGTTGTTGAAATTCAACACCATTTTAAAGTCTTTCTGGCATCTTATTGGAGTTAATCTGCCTTAAAAGGGTGTTTACAAGTGGCTCCTAAGAGCAGCTGTGGGTTTCATCCCTCCTGTGAAAGTACTTAATATTAAACTGATGAAATGTAAACATTTTCAGATATATTGACTCTTTTTTTTTTTCTTCTTTCAAACAGACCTCCCTTTCACCTCCTCTGCAGCTCCCTCTGACTAACCTCTTTGCTCTCATTTTTTTAACTCTCAATTTTTCATTTACCATCTCTAGCCTCTCCCCCTGACCCAGCGTATGCAGAGTCCGCTGAAGAAACTCCACGTTAGGCAGACTGTTCATCAGTCATCTCATGTGCTGCTGCGCTGTTTAGCTCATTTAAGAGTTTGGTCTGTAACATGCACCGTGTCATGTGTAATGTGTGTAGGCGAGCGAGCTGGAATCAAGTTTTGATTTGTGTTTAAAAAGTTTGAACAAATCCCACCCTCAGTCAATAAATATGCCAAAAATAACTTTGCTGTTTCTCTATGAATGTTATCCATCTAAATATGTCCAGGGTTTTAAAAAACAGACATGCATTTTTTTTTTTGGAGGGATTTATTCTACGTTTACAGTGGCCAGTACATTATTTTTTCGGCAGTTTAAAGATGATATAGGAATGAAATGTTTAATGTGCTGGAAAACATTGCACATACTGTAGATTGTCTCCAGACATAACTTGTGTGACTTTATGTCCTAGGATGGGAAGCCTTTCACTAACAAACATCCTCTTTTCTTCTAGCTTTTATTCTTACAACAGCCCTGCAGTTCATCTCATGGTCATATCCTCCAACTAATATCTTCTTTTGTACCTGGTAGTTGACTCATGATAACCTTTCTCTCCCTTTTGCACTCTTTTTTTGCTTTCTTTTCCAATGCCTGAAATAGAAGTGGAGCAAAAAGGTAAATGAGTGGTCTGGTCCTTTACCCCCCCTCCAGCTCCTTGTTCTGTGGTGTTGAGTGCAGCTCCCCTCACGTCTCCTCCCCCCTGATTGCCTCTCCTGTCAAATCCTAAACCCTTAGGAGGATTGTATGCACCAATGGAGTCCAAATGAATTCCAAAACAGAATTTCAAATGACATCCACGGTCATCGAATGTAGTTTTTTCTCTTAATGTGAAAGAAAAACACCAACTGTTCGGTGTCTATTTTTTCAGGGACTCTTACTTAGCACTGTGTTCACCCTTGAAGAACAAATTGTTGTGTATATATATTCTTATTTGGCTTAGTTGTAGTTTGCTTGGCCCTACTTCTGCTGCACCCATAGCACGTGATGTGAAATAGCAGTGATGGCTGAGTGAGATTGGCATGGACTAAATGCAAGTTTGAAAAGAAGAGAATTCAGTGTGTTCGTTTCTATCCAGAACCAATTAATTTAACCCGTCTAAACGGGAACCTTGCCATGGCCTCCCTCAACCATCAGTGGTTACTCCTGTCTTTTGCCACAGAAGTAGTGAAAATCCTTTACCACTGTTCGATCTACTTCCCCAACCTTCACTTTCATCTTACCTCTGCTTTGCTGCCACCACCACCATTGACAACCTGTTGTTCACTCTTATCACAAGATGTGAAGTCTGTTCCCTTATTATTTTTTGTTTATGACCTCAGTCATGTGAATATGCATGTGCAGTGTGTCCATACACCCAACTGTTCATGTGGCATTTGATGCCAAAAGCAGGCTGGTAAATTAAAAAAGAAAACAGACAAATAAATTTGTGAACTTCTCCCATTTGCCATATCTTTCATTTGCAGGATTTCACCTTTTTTGTTTCTATTTTATTTTGTTTTGTCCCTGTTAGGTGTAGCAGCAGAACCTTGATGCAAGTTTTCTTAACCTCACATTTCTCATACTGATTACACTATGACACATTCACTTATTATTTTTTTCCCCCACTATTCATTAGCAATAGTACACAGCATTAGTAAAAAAATATTCTTCCAAATTCACAGCCCCTGATCTTTTTGTCCTGCACTTATATTGTACAGCAGCGAGAGTGATGCGTGTCATAGACAAGTGTGCTGTGTCTTTGTAATATTTTGCCTCACTGTGTTTTTGTCACTCTCTTCTTTGTCACTAGTTTTCATTTGTCCTGGGACTCTGAAGGGTGTAGGAGCTGCCACCTTCCTGTTTGAAGCAGAGCAACAAGCAGGTTCATGGTGCAAAGACCCACTGCAGGCTGGAGATAAAGTGTTCTTCATGCCCTGGACGCCGTACCGCACTGACACCCTAATAGAGTACGCCTCTTTGGAGGACTTCAGAAACAATCGCCAGACGACCACTTATAAACTGCCACACCGTGTTGATGGAACAGGCTTCGTGGCTTATGATGGTGCTATCTTCTTTAACAAGGAACGCACAAGAAACATTGTTAAGTTTGACCTGCGCACACGCATAAAGAGCGGCGAGGCCATTGTTAATAATGCCAACTATCACGACACCTCGCCATACCGTTGGGGTGGCAAAACTGACATTGACCTGGCAGTAGACGAGAGGGGCTTATGGGTAATCTATGCCACGGAGCAGAACAATGGGCGCATTGTGGTGAGCCAGCTCAACCCATACACGCTACGCTTTGAGGCCACATGGGAAACAACTTATGACAAACGCTCTGCCTCCAACGCCTTCATGGTGTGTGGCGTGCTACATGTGGTGCGCTCGACCTATGAAGAGAATGAGAGCGAGGCCAGCAGAAGCCAAATTGATTACATCTATAACACCAAGCTGAGCCAGGGCGAGTACACTGACATTCTCTTTCCCAATCAGTACCAGTACATAACCGCTGTGGATTACAACCCCAGGGACAACCAGCTTTATGTGTGGAATAACTTTTACATCCTCCGCTACGATCTGGACTTCGGGCCACCAGATCCTGCTGAAGGTGAGAGCTGCTCCATCTCTGTTTGGTGCATCATCTTTATGTAATGCTTTTGTTGTGTGGTTGCGGCGCAGGAAGTCACAGATGGCTGCCTTTTAATTTTGGATGCAATTCAGGTGTGATAAAGAAAAGAGGGTTGTGTTAGTCTTGGGGAAAGGGCTCATTTGCAGACAGAAATTACAGATTCACCTTGGAATGAGGGATAGCTCCTAGAGGGATTTCACCGCTACAGAACCTGCTTCTTTATTACCATGAGGCAAGCTGAGGCACTCTCTTCAGCTGAAGCTCGGACCCTATCAAATTCTTTAATCTCAGGCCTTATCCAAAACCATTATGAACACTGCCCTCCTGAACTTCCCTCTAATGCTTGGAATACATTTGAGAAGTATTGTACTCAGTGTGTTGGTTATCCTCTCCTCATTACCTTGGGAGTTGAAGTTGTGTTGCTATGGCTACCTCATCAACTTCACAGGAGTGTAATAGATCAGGAGATAACAGTCGTCCTATTGTGACAAAGTATTTTTAAAACCGCCACGCTGAAGTGTGTGAGTTATGTGCCACATGGTGAATCAAGCTAGATGAATGGCTGAAAGCAGTAAAGAGAGATCAATTACAGTGAAGAATCTTGTCTGGCGGTTAGGGGGCTTAAATTAATCTGTGAAGTGTTGAGAGGCGACATACGTGTCATTAGACAGGGACCTTACATCAAGCTGATAATAGGCCTAATTACCTGACAGCAGCCACCTTATCCCATAGAGCCGGGCTAAGGCTCCTGTATGAAGTGAGAAAACAAGAATCTTGACCTGACTTCACGTGGTGTCAGAGGCTCAGATTGCCCCTGAGCACTGGTTCGGATTAGGTTATGATTTTTAACTTCTGGATATTGGGGAGGGGTTGCCGGGGGGAAATCTGATTCTTGACTTGTGCTGTTAAAGGAGGTCAGTGTTGATGTCTTAATGGAGGCCGTGTGCGCCTGAACTCTGGCCTCTTGTCAACACGTCTGTTTGTTTTCCTGCCTTTCTCTGGAATCTCCCCAGCATGATACCTCGACACTCGAGGGGGCTCCAAGTTTGTGTCTGTTTTGCTGAACAACGAAAGCCTCAATTAAGAGTATGTTAGAGGTGGTATGAAAAATACTCAAACTTTAATGAGTTCTCCATGCATGCAAACTGCCTGCTCGACTCTACACGTCCTGATGTATGTAAATGTAATTAACAACTGAATTATCATAATTACCCTCCTTGTCTCAAAAGAGGCTTAGGGAGAAGAGGAAAGTGGCCATCACAGAGCATTTTCAATGAAGGGTTTAATGTGCTCTCTCAGCGACTGTAATGCCTCGGTAAACATAAATGCCATATAGCCCTGGTGTTGCCACTTGCTGCAGGAACAGTACATTTAATCAACAAACTCAACAGAACATAGTTGTTGATTTGACTCATTATTCTAAGTACCCGTTTCCACCACTGTTGTTGAGATCCAATCAGAAATGCATCTTTGCAGCACAACGTCACTGTGGATCATTAAATGTGTTTTATAGGAACATTTTGAAATGTTATGAGGTAACTAGAGATGCCACTGCTAGCAGCAGTACACTGGGCCCAGTGAATGGCACTTGAAAATAATTGGTTCTTTGTTTATTAGTATTTTTTTTTTTTTTTCTTAGATCCGCACCGTTCCAGGGCTGAATTGTAAGTGATTAAGATTAAAAATAAACTCTGGAAGATAATTGCGGTGCTGGCATCCATTACCAAACTCAGAGAAATTGGCAAGATAGTACTTGTATTTTAATCTTTGCATGGCACATGTTGTTTATGATATAGCTGGTTTAGCTCGATGTCAGTGATTCACCATCTCTGCAACACAATATACTGATATCTTTGACATAAAATCAAAGCTGGTGTTTCTTTACACTGTTGATCATTTTTACAGTTTTTAAATATTCCAGGTTCAGTGGAAAATATTTAGGGCCATCTAATTGCAGAAATAGTATATGGTGTTCATAGTTATTTTCATTACTGTACAAAGGATAATCCAGAGAATACTTTGCTTTATTGGTTTGGGAGTGGGTTGTGTATTGCCATATTTCTGCTGTAGCTCGGTATGGACTCTTTTTCCTCTCTCCATTTTTATATAAAAATACTACCAATTGCCCCTTTAACTTCTTTACTGTGTAGCTGTAAGGATTTATTGCTTCCCATGATATGGCGTTGAATTAAACATCCTATTCTACAGGGTAATCTAATGGTGCTGAAATAATGTCTCTCTCTCTCTCTCTGAAACTGAGGGGCACTTGAGGCGTAAAGGAAATTAATTGTGCCCATTAAGATTCATCGACCACAGACTGAAGTTACCTCGAACACCAAATTCAGAGTATTTCTCCCGTTTGTAAAAGTCATGTAACACAATAAGAGTCTGTGTCCTTTTCCATCAGAAGCATCAACCTTGGCTGTAATGCTCATCCTAGAGAGGCACCGAGGTGCCAGCAAGATGCAAGGGTTATATTAGAATTTTAGCAAAGTGATCAAAGCAGAAAATAATTGACCTTAGCTGCTTGTCTGTATTTTTCTATGTCTAAACCTAAGTGTTTTTAGTGTTGCCGATTCCCTAATTGTGGTCCTAGTTGGAGTGATTAGCTGCAATCATTTACCGTATTGATTTTTCTGCTTATTGTTCCAAACAATTCACACCTATTTAAAGAAAACGTCTATGTTCTGCTAATGTGTTGTGAACACAAGGCGACCATGATCGATACTTAGAGAGTATACCTCCTTAGAGGTCTCTTCAAAGAGGAACATGCCAATAAAAAGCACCACTAAGTGCATGGTGTTCCGAAACTTAGGGGGACACCAGTAATGTATTTGCTGTGATGTGCACAGACGTTAACCGAATTCAGTCCAACGAATTAAAAAAAAAAAAAAAAACTATCAGAAAAGCCAGTAATTGCTGAGAGAATTTCAAGCTAACAAGGAGAGAAAGGAGAAAATTAATTTGTCTTTGAGGTAGCATTGATCTGAGGCCTAAAGACGAGAGGCATAAAATGAACGGCTTTGTCCGAATCACTGAGGCACTTGGAGTAATCTGGTAGTAGTGAACACAAGTGGGCTCCACACTGGATTGAAATGTCAAGTAAAACCCCTATTTCATATCCTGCATACCACACATATCTATCAGCGCAAAGCTGATGCTTTTGCTCAGCCATTTTGTGGCTAAACGCAGCTGTGCACCTCGCTGCACTTTGGTCTGCTTTTATATCACTGAATGACGCCTCCAGGTGAGCCTTCTAGAAGGGGACATTTATAGCTGTATCATGCACTAAGCCTGTGTTCCACCCTCTGAAGCAACAGAAATAGAGGCTGAGATACAGGAGTCAGGAGACTCGAAAAAGCTCTAATTTTTGGGCTTGTTGCTATGGCTTATCACTTTCTGTATTTTGGAAAGAAGTTGTTAAAGATGACATTATAAACATGGATAGCAGGGAGTTTCAGAACATATTTATGTGTGCCAATATACCCTGTTGTCCACATGTCTGTGATTACATGTGTCTTATTGTGTACTGTCTTGCCACCTTCCTCTCATTCACTCCATCTACTTGTGACTGTGCTACGTCTGCAGCTCTCTAGTATTCAGTTTCAGGCCTCATAAATTACCCCATGCAAGACACAGGATATGTCCACCAGAGCCTTTTCTGTCTCTGGCTCTTTTCGAGACAACTGTTAAAAAAGCAGAAGCCCTCATAAAAAATAAAAAAATAAATACAATTCTCAACAGCTTTAGTCTTTTCTTTATTTACGACTTTTTGTTTTCACAGATAATGATATTTTCTACAATGCTGAATGGAAAACTACACATGAATTGTCTTGTGGCCCTTACCTTCGATGCCAAGCCCTGCGTCCCCATCACGTAGGCTTGAATGAAGCAAAACAGCATGAGCGCATATAAACAGCCTAATGTATAATTCATGTCTTGTGGGATTTGTTTCTCTGTCATTAATTACTGGCTTTGGCTCTAGGTAAAAAGGCAAAAAAGACGGAACAGCAGCTCCTGGACTGTTCATAGTTCTGTGAGACAGTCTCATCAAGCCATGCTGAAATGCTCAATGAATAAAGACACACGGATCGACTGCATAAGGATTAGCCAACACACACACAGACATGGAGTCACACCATGTATTACTCATCGTGGTATATTGGGCATCATTAGCATGGCAACATGCCTGTTAGCTTGGTAAAGTGCTAACTGGTGTTCTCTTCCTATCCTTGTGCTTTTTGTGTGAGGAAAAAATGCTGCCTCTGAAATTTGGATACATGACATTGCTCATTATTTCACAAGATTTAGAAAAGGATTCCTGCTAATATAAGAATGATTTTGGTCCGCGCTGTGCATATTTGATATTTCCTTTTCCTCCATTTGCTGTAGTGGCGGAAGGATTAGCCTTGAGTGATTCACCTTCCAATTTTAAACCACCTCAATAATTCATTAATACCTTAATTTTGGCTCTAAGTTCACATTGCTGTTCATAATATTAGATAACTTACATCGCTATATTCAGGTTGGGTTTGGGCCGGGTAGATTTGTTTAGATTAATTTTGACAATGTGAGTTGAAAGGGCTTTTTCAATGCAGTGACACAAGCCGCTAAGATGAGAAGAAGTGCAATTTCTAGGCCTCTCATCATCTGATTATGGTTTAATATTTTTTGTCATTTTCCTAACGGATACCTCTGAATTTTCTCAAGGGGGTTATAAAATTGTAAAACTAATTCTACTCCATCTCTGATGTCTTGACTAATGGCATCACATAATGCTTTTTCTTCCTCTTAGCCCTGTTTTAATTTACACACTCTGTTTAGAGTCTGGTGACAGTCATTTTTCAAGTGTTCATCCTCAAACTTTTACATTATTTACAAGAGGTATTATTCAGCATATGGCAACAGTATGCCTTCGGTGTCAGATCGCCCATCAAGAGTGACTTCACTGCCTCTTGAGAGAAATGGTAGCTAATTGGTGCAGCCCTCTCTTGGTTGAGTGCTATCAGAGGACACAGGGCTCTTACTGGAGGGGAATTTTCTCTTCACAATCAAAAGAAAAATTGTTGCGTGTATAGCGCAGACACATCAATGTATGCTCACAAATGCATCGACATCTGACAAGCGCTTTACTTTATGTAGTATTGAATAGATATGTTGTATACTTCTTGTTCTTGATGTTTTTCACAATCACACTGTGATACCAAACCCAAGACACATTGACTGGAAACATCCAAAGAGATTGTATCTTCTCTTTGATTAAAAAAATCACTCAGTCGACATCTGAATGCCCTTCCTAATTAAAGCGATATGATTTCATGCCTGCAAGAGTGAACACAAGCAAGGCAGTGTCTAAATGCCTCATAACAAGAACTCATACATAGTTTTAATTGTGAAAAACAGTACATTTGATGCTTGTTTTATAAACTTGAAAATAAGTATTTTAAGCCGAGGCATCATTTGAGGATGAATGTAATGATAGGAAGAGCATAAATATGGATGTGTGTTTTTCTGGAGCAAATTTATGTGGAATATTTTGTTTGCTATTTTATTGTATCACTAGTTCTCGTCTCATTATCATCAACCCTGGAAAAAAAAAAAAGTATCCCAGAGAAAAACACCAAAATAAAAATCAAACTCAAGCAAAAATATCTCCCTAAAAATCTGAAATGGTTAGATGTGACAGTTATTTTAACAGTTATTTTATCTATTAACAGAAAATGTAAAGCTTTGTCTTAGGAAACTTTGACGGACATGTTTTTTGTAATTTAATGACTCAAGCTAATATTGAAAAAATAATCTGGAGGATAATAAATAACATACAGTAGTTGCAGCTCTTGACACTATCCTATAATTTTATAATTTGTGCTGAAATGTTTGAAGAGCAGCTCCGGGCTCCTTGCGTTGGAGCAATATGCTCTCAGGAGCCAGTTAATCAGGTGATGCAAGCATGCTGTTACAGGCAGATGCATATTAGAGCTCATATCAGCCTGTGGAAAAGCAGAAGTTTGCTCAGGTATTGAGAGGTTTAATATTCTGAAACCCAATTACACTTGCCCTTGTATTGCATTATATGCAGATATTGAATCAACCAAGTCAGGCTATGAATCATCTCACTTCTCCTGAGTCAATAAAAAATCTTCACCAGCAATACATTGTATATTTGAAAGAGTTCACTTTTTTATTTTAGACGTCACATTGTTATACTATTATGTTGCAGAAGTAGCTGGATTTTATTTGTCCATTCAAGGGAGAAAAATAAGTCATTGATTATCCGATATGTCTCCTATTAGTTTATATGATGTGACTTCAACAGACTCGGAAGAGTTATTTATATAATGTCTTTCAGTATAAAATGCTCAATACATGCCTTTAAAAAATAATCAGGGGCATTTTCTCTCATACTACATGTAACAGTGAATGTGGCATTTGCACAGCACTACTACATCAAATGGGCTAAACCAAGGACTATATGAACACTTGCTATTGAGATGTAAACTATATAGGCTATAAATGTATAAACACAAAAGCACTGCAGTGTTTTGTTAGCTTTCCTTGACCTTTTATTTTACACCGTTAGAGTGAGAACCAGTGAACAATGATGAAAATAAAGTATGTGAATTTCCAGTTCGCTTGCAAAACACTTAGTTTTCGAAGTTGCGCTAATCCTCTGGCACCGGAAAAGGCGGTTTTTACCTTATCTGTTTTCACACAGCGTGAAATCTGTGAAAATGAACATAAATAACAACAATCCAAATTTACTGTGTAATCCATCATGCAGCCTGACTGCCCATTGTAACTCCATCCTCCGTGTTGGAGACTATATATGCATGTAGACTATTATGATGCTGATGTTTACGTGTTCTAGGGATTTACTCATGGGCTTTTACATTTTCAGAGTGAGTCGTGATTTTATAAAAGTAATGGTCATTCAGTTTAAGATGGAACTGTATTCCAATAGTATAGTAATATAATAATAGAGTTTCTATTGTTTTACTCCCTAAATACATGTATCCCACTACTGGATTAAGCAACAAAATACAGTAAGATGACTTTTCTACACGGTGATATTACATCTTCCGCATGACCAGACAGTGTTCCTCTAAACAGAACGAGAGGTTTCTAATGATCTCTGCGGATTATCCTTTCAATTTCTGGTCATTTTAGCACTTTTTTATTCAGTTGTTCACTTAGTGCATTTCCCGTGGATTAATCCTAAACTCCTGAGTAGCTCTTGCTGCTAAATAAAGGCTTTTCCTGTTCGTACTAACCACGCATGTCAGCTGTTACTTTAGTAGCCATGCCGGCCAGAACAATCTGTGAATGTGTGGGTGACAGGCACACAATGACTGGACTAGTTTAAGGTAATTAGCCATGGCTCTTATCAACGGAAAAGGTCACCAAATAAAACGTTCCAGTTCTTTCACGTTACCGAGGGGGTCTAGGGTTCATTTTTTTTATAGCAACACAGGAACAACTGTTTGCGGCCTCTTGACAACATCCCCAGATATCGGTTTCGTAATAAGTTAGATATTTCAGCAGAATAAAAAAGCAAAGACTCCCCCGACTGGCTGATTAGTGTGAAATGTGAAATGTGGGCTTTGTCACCTTTCTCTCTCAGGAAATGGAGATATGTGTGTGATGATGGAGTGTCAGATAGCATGATATTGCGTTTTCCCAGAAGCACCCGGGGAACCTGAAGACAACACTGTAGTGCTTTTCACGGCGGCGGACCTCATTGTGGGAAGTTGCTTTTATCTCCAAATACAATCAGGTGGTTGTGGGCAAAATGTATGATCATTCATGCAGGAGACAAGTAGTCTAGTATATCTAAGTAGACACACATGCGCGCGCACACACTCAAACATTGCCTGTGTTTTCCTTTTGACTTGTATTGGCTATTCATACAGTATAAAATTTATAGACTTCCTACTTCGGCTCTCATTTCCTAGTTATCTCCAGGCTTTCTGCAGCAGATATCCATCTATGTGCACGCAGTGATTTTAAACAAGAACACACCTGGGCAATAGAGCAAACACATATGCGCTCACACACATGCATGTGCACAGTCGCACGTAGATTTGCTTCACAGGGTAGGCGTGGATTGAATACAGTGGAATCGCATTATTGCTGATGTATGGTTTTTGCTCGGAGCAGTGCAGTTCTCCTTCCGCACATAAGCTTTATCAAAGTAAGAGAGATGAACTGGGCAGAAAAAAAAGTCAAATGCAGGCAGGCTTTGTCTTCATTGTTGACATTTAATCAGCCCAAAGTACTAGCTCTATTGGGGCCAAATCACGTCTGTGTCAAAGGATGCCCCCAACATCAGTGCTTGTCTTATTTATGGGTTTAAAGGACTAAAAATAGAAACAGATAGTGTGGCATTGGCAAATTTTGGCTTCATTTTATTCTCTGAAGGAATAGAAAAGAGGTTGAGCTACCAGAGGAGGCTGTGTTTAGATTTTGATTTCCAGGTAATAAACTGGCAGTGCCAACAAGCAACAGGAATCAAAGTAGTTGAGGTGTCCTTCCTGCTCAGTATAAAAATAGACAAGGACATTCTGCCTTCAAAGACACATCCTAACATCTTGACTCTTCTTGTGCTCTAGTGCCAACCATCGAAGACTTCTCCGTCTCATCATCCGTACCCAAGACCAGCACAGTTTTCACTACCACCGCTGTATCCACCATAAAAGGCCATGGTGACACCACAGTGGCTGGCGCAGATCCAAGGGAAGGAAGGGACCCCTTTGAGGATTCTCGTGGCCCAGGGACGGTGGAGCCTACTGTACCAGAGCTGCCACCGACACCAAGGCGCTTCTGTGAAGCGACCAGAAGAAGAGCGATCGACTGGCCTCAGACCCACACTGGCACCACTGTGGAGAGGCCCTGCCCTAAAGGGACCAGAGGTAGGCCCAACACAGGACTGGTTCATGATTTTATGTAAACACACCACATAAACATGGACTAGAAAGGCAAAGTGTAGACTCGCAGTATTATTAAATGACAAAGGAACCACAAAACAGTGTTTTTCCTCTGTCAGCTTGTAGTATTGGTGAGTAAAACTGACTTATATTGTAGTAACAATGGTATTAGTGTTAATTCATCGGTTGGTGCATGTTGGCCAAGAACGAAGGAGAGAGGAAACTCCAGAATCGGCTTATTTTTTTGTCTCTGCCTCAACATTTCAGAGGTTTGTCTTCAGCTCACTTCCTACTCTCCAGGCAGTTATGTGAAAATGGGTGCAGTAGTTTTGTGCAACCCTGCTGACTGACAGTTAGACAGACAGGGCTGATCACATTACCTCCTGGGCTGAGGTCATAACTAATCACCGTCTCTCTGAGGTCAAAGTCAACAGCATATACACATTACACATTTCATTCTCCCGACTCCAAAATCCATTACTACTTGCCACAAAGCTCGTGCATGGAGTGCACAGTGCCCATTTCCCTGTTTCACAAAGCACATACATCACCGATGAAAATGATGGATAATATTTGGAAAGGTATAAAAACAAAGTTCTACAAAAGACCAGTGTTTCTGAATTCTCTAATTACATCCAGAAAGTACATTCGGCTGCGGTCATTAAATTACAGCCGCTTTGCATGGCTAAAATCTCTAGAAGTGTAGGAAGTCAGCCATCAAACGAGCCGGCAACGGGAACATTGCGCTGATGGTCGTTATACCAGCTCAGTTGACAGTGATACTCACACAAGAATCTCACACAAGTTACCTTAACACCTCATCACAGAGACTGACAGAACTGTCAAAATAAAAAGCAGGGCTACTGTGGGATGAAAGCAAGCAAGAGACAATGTTTTGACTGTGGGGTTGAAAACGGAATGAGTCTTGGATTACGTATGTTGCGGCTGTTGTCAGTGAAGTGGTACTCATTAGGAATAATGTTATATTTTAACTAGACATTTATAGTATGGAACATGCTCACATTACATGGAATTCACTTGTTTAGGGACAATGACATACTCCCTTTGGTCATCATATTTGTCTGAGCTTTGTTATAACTTGATGGTCTTTTAGGTTTTTGTTTTTTTTCTCTTTTATATGAACTGCACTTCGCTGGCAGCCTTTTGAAATTGCTGAAAATGGTCGTTCCTGTTGAACAGTTATTTTCCTCCACCGGGTCTGGATGAATGAAGGATCAGCAGGAGAAACTGTATCTGAGCAGAGTTTTGGCTTCCCTCCAACAGTTGTGTTTATTCTGTGGTACTACAGGCATTGCCTCCTTCCTCTGCACGGTGGCAGGGACTTGGTGCTCCAAAGGGCCAGACCTCAGCAACTGCACCTCCCACTGGGTGACTCAAGTGGCACAAAAGGTAAGACAGGACTGTATCAATTACAAAATAGAGCGGCAAACGAGCATCTGTTTGCTATTTTTAACCCATTTACTTCTTTATTTGTCCCTCTCCTTAAAAAAAAAAAAAAAAAAAAAAATGCCAAAAGTGCTTTAAAGGAAAATACTTGAGCTCGTTCCTGTTGTTTTACTTTAAAATTTGAGTGAAACAAAGAGAAACTATCTATAATAAAAGCATTCCGGTAGATGCTAAGTTCTGGTGAGAGTTCATCAGAATCAAAGAGCCAGAGATTCTTCTTTCCGTGTCTCCTTTTCTTTGATGTTCAGCAAACATGCAGGTAAAAATGGAACAGGCGTACAGATCCACATTTTCAGTAGCCAGAACAAATCGCTGTGGCACACAAACACACAACACGCTACATTTACAACAGAAACGGCTTAATTGAAAATTGTCTGTCTAATACAATAGGCTCAGACAGGATATCTGTATCATATGTGTTTAATTGTCACCAGAAAAAATATGCTATGTTCCAGATCTACAGAAAAAATCAATTCTGCAGGTTTTCTGTCAAAGTGATACTCAAGAAAGGAGACATGTTACATAACCCTGAATGTGCTGCTAAAATTTCCCCATAAAATGAAGGAAATGAAACTACAGGAGCTACTTACAGATGCAAATAATTAAAATATTGTTTGGATTGTGGGTGATGGTGAGACGGCTCTGCAATTATCTTTGGAAAAAAACATTCAGACTGTAAACACATTTTGCTCTCTATTTATTGTGTATAATCAACAGGCTCAGTCGAAGTGTAAACAGTTTTCGTCAAAAACTGATAATTAATGTATATTTCTTACTCCACACAGTTGATGCATACAGGGAATCTAAAAAAAAAATCATTTCATATATTTCCTGAAAGAAACGAGCACAAAAATGTGGCTCCTACTCTATTTTACAACTGCAGATACCCCAATTATTATTTCCAATTTCTTTTAAAATTCCAATTTCCCTGTTTGTTTCATTACAGTATTTGTCATTTCCTGTGCATCAGACAGTGATTATCAGGCGTATGAAGACCATTCACGCGGTACATTCCTGTTTTATTGGGCAGGGACCGAAATTATCAGTTGTCCAGCAGTGTCTTGGGTGAATCAGTGCAGGAAGGAGCCCTAGGGTCTGGTGAACAGGTTGTTTGAAAAGCACTGATCGAGCAAAATGCGTTTGGCAGGTTGACCAAAAAAAAAAAACAGTTGAAATGGGGCAGCGAGTCCTAAAATGGGTTATCGCTAGGGTTGAAAAATGGAAAGCGGTTCCCATTTTTATGCCCCTGTCTGTACAGAAGTGACTGAAAGACCCACCTGAGATGCAGACCGTCTTTACAAGTTGCCATATGTATCACTGTTGTGTAGTTTTGTTTTGTTTTGTTTTAGACACCCTGTCATATCGGATTAGGTCAAGGCATCTGGTGGAAGAATGAACGCAGTAAAAATGTAAATACTTTCGCAAAGTAACTTCTTGAAAACAGACCTGAGATGGTAACACCTTCAATGTATGATTACCATGCAGCGCTGATGTCTTTTAATTACTTAAGCCTGTCTGTCACCATTACTCCTACATTTGCAGTACCTGTGTTTACAATCATTCTATGCACATTTAATTTTTCCCTCTGAGCAGACACTGTCATAATGGATTATAGTCGTAACATGATATGAGGTAGATTACTTAAGCTCCGCATTACAGACCCATCATCATTAACTTCACGTGTTTTCTTCTTCTTCTTTTTTTTTTTTTTTTTAAGATTCGAACTGGTGAAAATGCTGCCAATCTGGCCAATGAGCTGGCACGGCACACTCAGGGCCCGGTGTTTGCCGGAGATGTCAGCTCTTCCGTGCGCCTTATGGAGCAGCTCGTAGACATCCTGGATGCTCAGCTACAGGAGCTCAGACCCAGCGAGAAAGACTCAGCAGGACGGAGCTTCAACAAGGTACTGTGAAATTCCTCTGTGGCCTATTGTAACCCCTCATTAAATTTTCTGCCCCTTTTTGCCCTAACGCAGTGTCTGCATGACTCAGGACATTCATTAGCAGATTAGCTGGACACCTACCGACGCGCACAAACAAAACCCTAGGGTGCACACACTTACATGTGCAAACGCAGAGGTATGGACACACACAGACTTATGGTCACACAAAAACCCCAGGTGAGAAGCAAAACAGGCAGGTCTAGCCTTGAGGGGAAGCTCATTCCTCTACTGCTCCTTGGTAATTACAGGCTTTGGAAACACAGCTTCACCTGGCAGCTGTTCCTTAAAGGAGCTAATGGCCATGAGCCCCCCACTAACACAAAGAATAAGTCTTCATTGTCGACAAGTGTGGAGGTGCTCTCTCCTGGAGCTTCTGTAGGCACTCGGCAAGAAAAAAAGTAGGCCCAAGACACACCTCCATCTCTCAGCTGCTGGCAGTGCCATGGAGAGATGAGTGACAGTTTGAAAAATTACATTGTTATTCAGACTTTCTCGACAACATTTGCTCTGTAAACACAGTGATTTGCACCAAAATGACGCCTGTTGTTTGTGCCCTTATGTTCAGACAGCTACATTGCTATTATGCATTTGCAGATAAGAGCTAACAGGTTTCTCGCTGCTGATGGTGTTGCATTGATTTGCATCACAACAACATGATTGGCTGTTGACTAACAACATTACCAGAAATTAAATGACCGGTGATTTTGCATTTTTCATTTTTGCACCTTTTTGCATCGACACTCACCATTTGGTAAATGGATGTTTTTTGGTTTATTTATTTATTTATTTATTTTTTTCATTGCGTAGCTTATTTCATTTAGATTGGCTTTCATTTCTTTCTCCACAATATGAAAATCTATTACTGCACTAACCAGATTTCTTGTTTGTGTGACATTTCTAACCAACTTACTGCACAGACAACTCCAGCCCTGTTAATTAGGTGGGCTGCCAATTGATTTTTGTGCTTTTACAAATGGTTTGAATCCAAAAGGTTGCAGTAACACAAGGCATAGTACATCACATCCGAAAATGTCAGAATAAAAAGGCTATAAGCATTTTACATCCATATAGTTAAGTGGTCCATTTCAGACACTGATAAGGTGCTATAAAGCGTTATATACAATATTTCCATATATTTATTTGATTTGTCTACATACATTATCACATTTATACAAATGCATAATTTTATTAAATCTAACAGCCTGTTCCTTTTGGTTGCCTGCCAATGCTGTCATATCCCCTTTACTAATATGAGCAATGCAGCTGTTTCATTACAATGACATAAATTTCACATGTTTCCCTGAACATAATCTGGGTTAAACATTATTACATTACCTCATCTGTAAACATAGAGTCATACCAAATTTTCACAAACAGCGGTTGTGAAAAAAAAAACAAAAAACTGCAAAAAACTCCTGTTCCTTGGATACTTTACAACCTACATCTTCTACCACAGCTCTTATTATTTTGACTGAGTAATCCTAAATGACGGAAATTACATTCTGTGTGTTTAACAAGCCAAAATTTGCAAAGAAAATGTCTCTTTTGCACTCATGAAGAAGGAAATGGTGGTGTCCATAGCTGCAGTGTGGAAGAAACAGATTGGTTTTTGCTCAATTTTTTTTTTTTTGCCGTGAAACTTGTAACCTGAATGGAAAGAACATTTTTATCTCCTTGCTTTTCAATTTTATGTGTAACCTTTAGTATGTGATCTTTAGTTTGACTCAATTAGGTGGGAAAAGGTGACTTTATTTAAAGCCAAGAAAGCAACAAAAGGTTTTATAAAGAGCTAGTACCACATTATTCTCCCCATGCCATGAAATACAAATGACCTCATCCCACATTGTTTATCTTCCCGATGTATTTTAAAACATCACTAATGGGCAGCATCAGATACTAGTCTCAGCATTTTTTCCCCCACGCAGCTGTGTATTTTTCAGTTGTTCTTCTCATTATGCGATCCATATTCATATTTAGCATTCAAACACCGTTCCCCTGAAACCATTTAGAGCTGTCACATCATTTTAAGGTGCTTCTTCATAGGCCTGCACCTTTTTTTTTTTTTTTTTTTTTTTACCTTTTATTAATTCTGTAATTTTTGGTAAGTGGCATGATTCAATGATTCTTATGTATGAGCTCTTTTCTTACAACCTCTTTCTACAATTTGTCTTTTGTGTCCGAACCTTTTGTTGTATGGGGAAGCTTCAAAAAAGAGAGAAGACATGCAGGGCGTATATGAAGGTATAACTAGGCTTTCCATGTTGCCTTTTCAACCTGATCGCTACTGCCTGACCAGCAGCATGCAGCCCTGTCTGTCTCCGTGTCCTTGATTGTCTTGTTACAGTATGTGCCTGGTGACCTGCTTGTACAAGATACTTCTGCTTCCTCATCTGACTCGGCTGTCTGTTCCCCTGTCATTCCGTCCATCTAAGAGAGCCTCTGTCAACATCACTCTGTGTTTGTCCTATTTCTCTCTTCTTCGCTATCACTTCAATATCTTCCCGTCTGTCTCCTCTCTCCTTCCTCCCCCTCTTTTTCTCCTCTGTTTCTCTTATCGGCTCCTTATACGTTGTGTGAATAATTGCCTTCCCACGGTTGTAATTGCACCTCCCTGTCAGCCAGAAGTGTGATCAAAGTGGCAGTGTGTTCCGTTTTCTCTTGCTTACATCGTGCAGTTTCTAGTCTCACTTGTCCCTTTAGTAAAAAAATTAAATAAATAAATAAATAAATAAATAAATGGATTCCCCCCCCTTTAAGGTTGGGTTGTATCTTAACCCATTGATATGTTTATGTTTCATTCTGACTTTTCAGTCTCTCCTTTAGACATGTTTCTTTTCCCCGTTTGTTGCAGAGGGGTGTATTTCTCTGGGTAGGTTCTGCTGAAAGACAAGGTCACGGTGTAAGCACTGGGGATGCAATGCCTCGCTCGGCACAAAACACAAGATCAAATTTTTATTCCCTTCTACAAGCAATGCCTTTCTCTCAACAGATTCAGACACTGTGTTGAGCACCGAGCTATTTTTTGCATTACAGTACATTACCTGCTGCTGTTCCTGGAATCTGTGTGAATGTTCGCCAAGCTACCAGCAAACAATACATTAAGCTAGCCAAGGGGCCTCCCCTGGTAACACCCCTGTGATTCGTAAAGTGACCTCCACCCAGACGGGAATTAAAGAGGATTCAATCAGAACACAGTTTCTCTGCGCTGTACAAATTAGAGACAGCAGACTTTTTTTTCCCCCCCTTTTGGATTTCATGGGTCCTTTGAGGATGGCTCACCAGGGGGGGAAGACCATTTAGTGTCTGTCTGGTTGTAATGGCTCCGACCCTGTAATCGCCACTACTCTCTCTCTCTTGCACCCACACTCGCACACACACACGCTCACACTTAACTCCCATCATAGTCACAGCTCACGAGCTTCTAGTTCCCTGCAAGGTCAGGGCCAAAGAGATTGATTTCTGTGCTGAGGCCTGAGATATAAAGACATGCTGAGAGCCTTGTGTCTGGACACAGTCATCATCGCTGTGGTTAATATGAGCTCTGTGGTTAAACGTTGCGGTTAATCATATATTGGTGCAGACTTTGGTTGATCCCCTTTCTTGTTATTCCAGGCAAATGGATAATCCTGTCTGTGGTCAATTAGTGTTTTGGATAATCACAGCTGTGACTAATTGGTACAGTGAGTAAGGGCTTGTTGTGGTTAATTACCGTTATTGTGGTGGGCCTAGCTGCGGTTAATGGCACCTATGGTTAAATTGTCACTCTGATTTATCACACCACGGGTTGCTTCAGATTCAGAACCTGGTACAAGTGTCTGTCTTCAGTGGGATTTCGCAAAGTTACTTTGCCAAGCAGAAGTCATGAACTCACCCGACCAGGGTCAGAGGAAAGTCTTGTTTTACGAACATATGATACTTGTGTGGGTTCTGTGGAATGTTTTGCTTACTTACTGCTTATCAGAAACCAGGAAATGAAAGGATTGCCATTGAAAACAAGCAGAAATTTTCCCCATCTTGACTTAGACTGCCACTCCTGACATGGATTTCGTGATAATGCCACTTTCCTGCAGGAGAATAGCGCTCAAGGCCATTATGGGCAGATCCTGTTATGGAAATAAGACTGTAGTTCATGGAGGTAATTGTTCTCTGGAAAATAGCTGCTTAAAACTGGTAACTGAGAATATAGGCAGCTTTGTTTAGCAAAGGGAAAAAAACATTTGCTTTGTATTCTGTTTTTCCCCTCAAGCAATTTTACATTGTTATTCAATAAAGAAATGGGTCCAAACTGAGGGAAACTGAAGGAGACTAACCCAAACGTTTTTTTTCTTTCTTTTTTTCCCCAAAAATGAGCATAATAATATGAATGCATTCATATTGTGTTTTATATCATCATTATTATTTTACTTACCCTTGACTTCCTCAAACCCACATGTCGTCAAACTGACTGATCCTAATATTTCACTTTCAGTTGTCGTTGCTGTCACTCTCGGCCATGCATGCCCTTTTATCATTTGCTGCCCAGTCTCCCCTCTTAGTTATTAAACTGGAGTTATGATGGGAGGAAACACCAAGCTGACATTTCACTTGTCTCCATGGATACAGGCAATCGTGGACACTGTTGACAACCTCCTAAGGCCGGAAGCTCTGAAATCTTGGAGAGACATGAATTCTACGGAACAAACGCACGCCGCCACAATGTTACTGGATACCCTGGAGGAAGGGGCGTTTGTCCTCGCCGAAAACCTGATTGAGCCAGCAATCGTCAAAGTGCCTGCAGAGAATATCAGTAAGTTCCTCTCCAATAACTATAAACCAGATAAAGCTACATGTACTCGTCCGCCAGTCACAAACTATGATGCAGATGGTTATTTTTCTTTCTGGCTGTGTACCAGTGTCTCAGTAAAATTGTCTCAAACTGAGTGCCAGAATTGTCTTCGAGGCAGTGTTTTTGTCTTATTTATTCACATAGATGAAGTACCTATATCCATAAGGAGAATATCATTTTGAAAATCGCCACATCTCATCCCTGCTGTCACAGAAAGAGATTTGGTGTCTCCTCAATAAGCAGGAGAATATCTCCTGATAGGCAGTTTATTAACACTGTGATATCATTTAAGTCAGATTTGTGCAGTGAATTGTCATATTCTACTCATAGCTCTTTGTTACTATGGTTATGGTCTCCCACTCACCCTTTTTGTCTTATACCTCATTGATTTTTAATCTTTTTTCTTGCATAGTAAAGTCACCTCATTGAATGTGTGCTGCAAGATGAACTGCCCAGACCTCTTGGGGAAAACAAAGAAACCAATTGAATGGCATTATTCCATTCAGTCTGTACTCTATCTGTTCTCTCCAAGGCTTTCCCATTAAGTGGTAGTTGATAAGGACTAGTTGCTCCGTCGCTACCAAAGCACTGATTAATATGTTGTGTAATATACTGTATATTGGCTCCTTAATCACTATATTGAGGCAGTTTTATGAGCTTGTTGAGCTCTTGCTTATCTGTGCAGTAGAGATAATATTCCAGGGAAAGCATAAATATAGGCATTTGAGGAAACACGCAGCGCATTCTTGGAGAGCTGCTCACCTGACCTCCCTTCGACAGCTGACGAAAATGACTGTTGCTCCTAATTAGCAGTTTGTCGAAGCCCAAATGGCACCCCAAGGCGCATCAAGGACGAGATGAAGGAAGAAGGAGGGAGAGCAAAAGAGGGACTAAAAACTAGACAAAGGAGGAGGGCAACAAGAGAACAATTCCACATCTCGGTCTGTCAGAAGCCATCTATCTGAGGAAGTGAGGCCGTTTCTGATGGGAGGGAGTGTGCTGATACGTGTGTCCTCCTGACCCTTCAGTAATTTCACACATCAAAGGGAGCACCACCCGGCAGCTGGCATACCGGAGAGAGGGGCTGTAGGAATTTGGAGGATTTTCAGAGATTTGCTCGTCGAGCCCAGAGTTATCTGAACCCACAGGGGAAAGAAAAAGTAAAAGTAAAAGCTCAATGATATTTTTGATCCTATGAATATTTGACATTCATGCTGCAGTAGGCTGTGTGCTTGCTTTTGCTCATCCTCTATCTCGCCCTTGTTGTTACGTTTTTTTTTTCTTGCCTCTGAGGGTTTCACAATGCCAACCAGCAGCTTAGTGACACCGTTTCTTAGTAAATTACACTCTATGGGGTCATGCCAATAAGATTGGATTCAGTTACTGCTACAATGAATTGCAAGTCTTACACATACCCTGCTGGGCATTAACGTTAGAAGTCTATTAAACACCATGTGCTGCTTTTGAAATTATTCCTTTGAGTAATTCATCTCCCTCTCTATCTCCCTCTCTCCTCTCGCTTCTACATCTCTCAGTGCTGGATGTTTATGTGCTCAGTACTGATGGTCAAGTGCAGGACTTCAAGTTTCCTCAAACCAGCAAAGGTGGAGCGACTCTGCAGCTTTCCTCCAACACTGTCAAAGTCAACAGCAAAAATGGTGAGAACAACACATCTGCTGCAAAAACTTTTAATCAGGAATTTTGCTTTCCTTTGTTGGGTTGTTTTTGACGCTAATGATGTAAAATTACCTTCTGCTGGATATGTTACTTGTCATCTAAGCGATAAAAATCGGACAGTACTTGTACTAATTGGACAACATGGGGCACTAATGCAGCACAAGGAATTTTGAGTTGAAATGATATCTGAGATAAGAACTGTTGAACTAGGATTTCAATTGTTTGGCTGGAAAGTGAGATCTCAATTCAATAGATGTTGATCCTAATCTGACATGTTATGCTACAGAAGAGTTTTGTGTGACATGTCTACATTTCTAAATGGATGGATGCGTCTAAGTTCATTCTGGCTGGCAAATGTAAATACAGAAATAGAAAAGCTGTACCACGCTGTTCTTTATTCCATAGTACAAATTCATCTCGGGTTTATTGTCACTTAATTGTCAACTGGTTCTCAGCAGGGTTGTTCTCAGCTGCATTTGAATAGAGTCGGAGTTTAGATCTGCACAGTTTCTTTTAAGGTTAAAGGTTTTTTTTTTTAATCTTTTTTTTTAATGAACTTTACAGTTTTCATGTCTATTTTAATTAAAATTTTTGTTCTTTGGGATTTTCATGTTTTCATATTTTGCATTTTAACCTTCTCTTTTTATGCCTCTTGCAATGCTTTTATGTTTTATGTAAAGCACTTTGAATTGTCGTGTACATGAAATGTGCTATACAAATAAACTTGCCTTGCATTGGTTTGTTATAATATCACTGCTCTACAATTTCTTAGAAAATATCTGCTTCAGTCATTAAATGTGCTAAATCTTACATAGTTTAATCAGATGAATCAGAAAGCAAATGACCAAAGTGCTGGTTAGCTCATGTTTTCAATATATATGATGGTGTGTTATTCCACATATATGTTGGTTTA
>JAQQZY010000010.1:20062281-20114716 GCA_030068375.1 Ostorhinchus rueppellii | reverse complement strand
AAACTACAACCAACTAGGACTTTGGACTGAATTTTTCTTTATTTATGACTCAAATTTGGTGAAGTTGAACGACTTTTATTCTGGAAGCATTTTACTTGTAGACCAGTGTAATGAAACTTTCATGCCCTTTTCTGTTCATTTTCTGTTAGTAGAATAGTAATAATCCACCAGTATACGAGTAATACACAAACAGTACAGTCTAAAGAAGAACTGCTTATTTATGGTGAACACCTTAGAAAACAAATGGAAAATTGCTTATTTATGCGCCTTTTGGGGTTTGTTAACATTGATTGGACATGGCTGAGTTGACATCGCTAAGTTAAATATACAAAAGCCTATTGCTCAAATATACAAAGATATTACTGAAAACGACAGGTAGCGATAGAAGCTCGTGCCTTGAGATTGTGTCGCTAACAGAGCACCTGTCAGATCTCAGTTGGTGTGGAAATAGTGATGGACGTGTGACGGGTGATTTTATACATGGGAATGGAAGCAGTTATCACAATTAGGCTAAATAATTCCAATGAAGAGAGTATGTAATAATAGCACAGAAAAACAGACATAGAGGGGACATTAATCCAAACAGATTTATACATTTGTTTGTTATAAAATAGTGCTAATGTATCTTTTGTCTAAATAGATTGTGTTGGTGTTTACACGTGCTCTGTCTGTACATCTGCTGAATTCCTTGTTGTTGGTTGCAGGTGTCGCAAAGCTGGTATTTGTGCTGTACAAACACCTGGGTCAGTTCCTCAGCACAGAGAATGCCACGCTACGAGGAATGGGGGACCTGAACAAACGCAACCTCTCCCTCACGGTCAACTCCCACATCCTGTCAGCCTCTATTACCAAGGAGTCCAGCCGTGTGTTCGTGGCTGACCCTGTGATCTTTACACTGGAGCACCTGGATGTAAGCCTCCTCTTGAGACTCCCCCAGACCACACTCAACCTGCTGGGAAAAAAAAAAAAAAAAAATGAAAATGAAAATGGCAGCCTTTTGCCTAGCGCCGCAGCATGTTAGAATAAAAAAGAAGCCAAACAATCATTATAATTTTGTATTGTTGATATTGTCATGGGCAGTGATTAACACTCATCAGGCATGCCTTTTACGTGCAAATTGCCATAGTAACCCATCTCATGCTCTCAAATCAGATTAATATTCTGCTTACCTTCTGTTTGGATTTCTTTCATCCTTTTTTCCCCAACAACGCATTACATCTGTGGAATTTAAATTTAACAGATAATAATTGTAAAAACAAGCACATATAAACACATCATTTACACATTTCATATGTTTGCACACAGTGGCTCATCCTTGGATGTATAAAATATACAACATGTGTTATACAGTTTGTATAGAATCATGCATATTGCAACGCACATTCATGTAAGTTTAATAATTTTTTTTCTCTCTTTTGTAGAAGGAGCACTATTACAATCCCAATTGCTCCTTTTGGAATTACTCTGAGAGGAGCATGATGGGCTACTGGTCCACTCAAGGCTGTAAACTACTGGAGACCAACAAGAGCCACACCACTTGCTCCTGCAGTCACTTGACCAACTTTGCAATCCTCATGGCTCATCGGGGAAATGTGGTAAGTGGCCCTTGCATTGTGTTTGCACAAGCCTTTTCTGTTTCAGTTGGTTGTTCTTCTGTCTTGCTGATAGATTTTCACTCACACGGTATGAACAAGACTGGCGTTTCAGTGAAGATAATTAGATTGTTGCTGGAAGGGAAAAGGTAAAGGAGTGGGGGGAGGGGTGCTGGAAAGAGGTGGCAAAAAAGGAAGTGGGCTGTCACTTTAAAAGAACAAGATTGTGGATCAGGATAGGTGGTGCAATACCATTATCAGAGGTAATTATATTTTACCTATGAGGCATGTCTAATATCCCCCCATGCATATGTCCCTGGGAATCATGGGAAACACTACAACCTCAGCTTAAACTTATATTTCCACTCCTCTTGAAGTGGTGTAGGATCCATTTGGTCGCGAAATGCAATTACAATCCAATTACACGATAAATAGCATGTGTAGCACGCATCAAGCCAGTAATAAATGTGGAGGATAAGTTTGCGGTTCATTTAATAATACGTCGCAACTCATGAACTCTGTCCCTGTCATCTGTCTTAACCTCAACCTTAACCACAGCTTGAAACCAGACCCCTGAGGCAAGGCTTACCCTCACACCAATTCCCTACAAATCACCTCAACTGCAACTCCTGCCCTCAATAAAATTACAAATATCACAGGAGAAATTGCCTCACTTTTAGGCCACCCTGTCCTTGAGTGATATTTTGTATGGAAAGGTTTGCTATTTTCACATTTTCCTTGTGTCGATCTTGAAAATCAGTTGAAAGCTGAGTTTGAGGTCTTATGAAACACACTATCCTTCTGTCATTAAAAAAGAAAATCTATGTGTGGACATGACATCTGATGGGACACATGTTTGTGGTAGGTATTCATTAAGCACCGTTCGGTCCAACATAATGTAGAGGAGGTGTGTTCAGACTGAATGCAAGGTGTTTTCAGGAAGAAGCACTTCAGGACTTAAACGCTCAAGGGCTGCCTTGAAAATTTAATCTCCATAGCAACATTTTATGTACACTGATGTTTTCAATAAGTCTGTATTTACACTTCAGTAAATATAGCACCTTTCATTATGCTTTAATGTCACCAATCACTGTGACAAGTGTGGAGATGAAGGTCAGTGTGTGTGTGTTCATTTCTCTGCAGGGGGAGGGAAGTGTCCATGAGCTTCTTCTTACCGTCATCACCAGAATGGGTATTGCGGTGTCGCTCGTCTGTTTGGCCATCAGCCTCTTCACCTTCTGCTTCTTCAGAGGCCTGCAAAGTGACCGCAATACCATCCACAAGAACCTCTGCCTCAACCTCTTCATTGGCGAGCTGGTGTTTCTCGTGGGCATTAACATGACAGAGCCAAAGGTAGTGGAAAATGACACTGAAGAGGGAATAGTCTTCAAACGAATGATGAGTTCCATGCAGTGATTAACCTTCAAACTCAGCAATCCCCCTTCTTTTTCTTGGTGAAAGAAATCCATATGAAGTGAAAATGTCACAACCGTTTATTCATTTTGTGTCATATTTGTCCAGCAGACTTAAAGATATGTTATACTGATTCTGTTTTCTAGCTTTAAAGGTGCATTGTGTAGGGTTTGGAGACGTAACAGTAATGAAGTTGTGGGCTCCAAGTTACTGAGTTACCCTCACCCCTTCCCCCACTCCCAAATGGGGAGAAGAACCCATGTGCTAAAAAAAAAAAAAAACCAAAATGTCCTTGCCAGAGGTGCCTACTGCCCCTGTAGATGCAAGTGGCTCAGTCTAAGAAAACCCAACAGTTCCTATTTTCAGGTGATTATACATGATTATTCCATTTCAGCAAATACATGCCCTTAAATCTTACACACTGCCCTTCACAGCACAATATGTCTTTCTATGCTCCCTTTAGGATTTTTGGAATATTGTGCAATCTCATACATACTAAGTTTTAAAAAATAATTATTGATGTCTTTGTGTAAAATACTGAATGTCATCAAGTTAACTGAGTTTCCGAGTTATATTATGAAAAGATGAGGTGTAGCGAGCCTAAAACAGAGTAGACACCTTCCTTCTAATTATTAAGTCGTCAAAAAGTAATTCTGGATAACCACAAACCAAACCAAGCCAAACCCAGATGAAGCCTTTCAATCTCCTCTTACCTTTGTGTGTAACATCTGCATCTCTATCTCTTCCTGTCAGCTGGTATGCTCCATCATCGCCGGGGTTCTGCACTTCTGCTTCCTGGCTGCATTTGCCTGGATGTGTCTAGAGGGCGTGCAGCTGTACCTCATGCTGGTCGAAGTTTTCGAGAGCGAGTTCTCACGCAGAAAATACTATTACATCTCCGGGTACCTCTTCCCAGCTGTGGTGGTGGGCATCTCAGCAGCCATTGACTACAGGAGCTATGGCACTCAGCGCGCGTAAGTCTGGCTTCTCTATAGAGCCTCTTGTTTTGTTTGATAAAATCCTCAAGTGCTAGTCCTCCTTTCTCCCCATCGAGACACTCCCACACCACACGCGTGTATGTGTTAATGATACTAATATCACAAAGAGCATGCCACCTCTGCCCCCTGACAAATTTACACCCTGTCACTGCTAAAAGAAGAGGCTGTGAGCAAAGCCGCAACATTAATGAATGCACCAGCTAGCTGTACTGGCCTGCTGGGTTTTTATTCTGCATGTGGATAATTGCTGCCCTTGTCAGTTAAAAGTTTATGCACTTCTCCGCTGGTCTCCATCCAAGCAGCAAGCTTTATGATTTGTAAGACTGCAATCCTCTAATTTATGGCAGTTAAGTAAACTCCCTTTTTGCAAACTCTATTTTATTGCTATAGTTTTCACTTCATTTCTGTTTCCTAGTGATAAACACAGATTAAGGTGCAGTTCATTCTTGAACTGTCTACAACACATTGTTTACCAGTCTTAGATACACACAGTCAGACATCTCACATTTGTAGACATTTGCAGACTGTGAAGTCATGAGTCCAATAACCACTGCCTTTAAGAGTGCAGCTTCTCATGGCGGCACGCCAACATTCCCTCAAGTTCTGGTTTTCTGTGGTCACTGGAGTTTCTATTCTGTTTCTGTTGCCTGTATCATCCGGCCAGCTCTGCCGGGCCCTGATCGATGATATACAACTTTGTTTTGGCAATGAGATGATGAACTAAGTATCACCTTTTACAACCTATAGATGCTGGCTGAGGGTTGATAACCATTTCATCTGGAGCTTCATTGGGCCTGTAACCTTCATAATTGTGGTAAGTTTGTAGACAGGTATAATATTTCTTTTCTTTTTTTTCACAGAAGAGCTGAGAGAACAGATTATGGATTTTTTTTCTCTGTGTGCTGGCAGCCTCTTACCCTGCTTTCTCAGATCAATTTGCATGAAAGGAAAGTGGGCCCATTATAGCTGACATGAGGACATCAGTGTCCACTCAGCTATGAAATCCTCTGAAATCAGAATTGGTGAGCACCAACAACTTGAAGTTGTTTGGTCTTTGCAATACATTCCGAGAATACTCTCCTCCTGCAATCAGGACGCGAAATCGTCTCAGGCATGAAGGTCATTTGCTCAGTGGGAAGACAAGGGTGGTGGAGGAGAGGGGTGAACATGGAAGTAATGAGTGGGTGGGCCAGACAACCATTACCACAGCTCATAGCCCTGCTGAGGATCATGACACGTCCCCAGCCAATCCCAGCACGTGGACATCTCCATCTTCACCTTTTAATATTTCATGGGGTGTGCTGGGCACTCACAATGACTCACATGCACATAGACACACAACACTTACACATAAATACATGCAAGAATGCATATCCATACAGGCACATATGGTAATACACATGTAAATCTGTCCATAGGCTGTAAATACATGCAAAACCTTGCAAAGTGCTGCATCAGCAGCAGTGTTTTTTGTGATATATTTGGCAGAGAAGTGAGAGACCTAAATATTGTAACGGACGGCCCCTTGGAGAGTGGGCATGATGGGGAGTCCGAGCAGTTTGCCTCAGCTTTCTGCAGAGTACCTCCCTGCCTCATTGTACGTGCGTTCGTCTGTCTCATTGGATCTGTGTCATCACTTGCAGCTGTGTTAAATGCATCTCCAGCCACATCGACTCATAGAGACGTAAATCGGCCCCAGTGGCTGGGAGACAAAACTCGGCATTACTCTAAACTGCGATCTAAAAGCCCCTTTCTGTCTCCTTTAGCCACTCCTTTTCTTCCATTTTTCTTGCCGTTGTTGATTTCCATCTGCTTCCCACTCACTCTGTAAACCCCCTTTCCTGTTGTACCTTGTAGTATTTATGAACACATCTGAAGGGTACAACAGTTGTGAAGTCGAAAGAATTGAAAATAAAGGCACTGCACACACACAGAACATGATATCTAGATTTTTATTACTTTGCTTCTCTGTCATTTACTCAAGTACAGTAAATTGGTCACGCTTTCAAAATACACACTTGGAGCAAAAATGGCATACAAGTTTTTAATAACATAAAATTTAGAATATAAAGCGCTTTTTCATTGAATATTTACTGAACTGCTTTTCAAAGGTTTTATACGGTTTTGGGCCAAATTGAAGCACATCTCCTCCCTTTGCCTCAGCGGCCACAGGCCCTCCAGTGCTTACACACAGACATCCTGAAAGCATGGAAACCTTTCTGGATGTATGGCTTGAATCACTTAAATGTTTTTCTTGGCCTCGGAAAATTGTTTCTAAAATATGGCACTAGGCTATGTTCTTTCCTGTCTCTGTTTTTTTGGATCTTTTGTCCGCTGTACATCAGATATGATGAGGTTCATCAGACATAATTCTTATTTTCTACCCTCTGTCCAAAGAGAACCTGCATTTGGGTACATCAAGCTCTAAGATTGAGCGTAACGTCAACTAAGAAAAAGGGAAAAGAAATTGTGAATGCAGCTCATGTTGAAGGCCAGAGCTGTGTGAAGTAGACCAAAGCGTTCACCTCTCACTGTTATTTTTTCTCTTGGAAGTCACTGTACTTTATGATCTGCACTGAGGCATTAAATTTTCATATTCCTCTCAGTAAAGGTATGCTGGTATTGACGCTCTCTTTTGACTCAAAACCATTATGGATTAAGCAGTGTTTTAAAGCTGCTGGTAAGTCATTGTGAAACATAACTATAGATGTTAGCAGCAGGAACTGGATGCCTTTCTAAGAGGAGTGTGTTAACCCTGATCCGCGTCTGTTTTGACAGGTCAATGTCATCTTCCTGGTGGTGACGATGTACAAGATGGTGAAGCATTCCACCTCCATGAAACCCGACTCGTCCAGGCTCGGGGGTATCAGGTGAGGGGTGTCACTCCGGGAGATTATGTGGCCGAGCTACGGTTGCTCGGTCTGAGGCTGTGTGAGTGTACGCTGAGTGGGGAGGGCGGTCAATCATGTGTGAGAAGAAAAATAATATGCACCATTACTGTTTTTGCCTCTCTCCTGAAGTTTCAAAAGTGCATTTGACCTACACATTTATTTGATTTTCTCTTCCTTTAAAACTCCAGCAGACTCTTCTCTTAAAGTCTACCAGGCAAATATTTTCATTTCATATTTTATTTCTGCACGTAGGTTCTGCCTCTTTAGATGATTTTATGAATTCAGTATTTGCGCTGCATACAGTTATATTGGGTTTTTATTCTTTCATAACTGCACTGTGACCCCCTGGTATCATTTGCTCCTGTGCTGGCTTGCTTTACAAGCTTCCACAGAAGATGGACTCAACCACATGCCTTGTAGACTTAAAGATGGTAAAAACTAAAATAGGGCCCCTGTCTTTCCTCTTCCAGTAGGTTGCATTGCTCAATAAAAACTCTCTGACCATTCCAATGCCTGGATTCTTGTTCAACAATATGTTTGAGGCCAGGCCAGCATATGTTATGTGGGTGTTGCAACTTTTGTTTTAGGCAGCCAATGTGATTTTTGTCCAAATTGAGAGAGGCACTGAATTGGCTTTCTTTTTTTTTAAAATTATTATTATAAAGATGAATGCTATTGAAACACAGAAAGTGTGTGTGCTCACAAATCCTAATGATGGATTTCACGCGTTATCAGAAGCAGGCGAAGCCCATTACCTGTCATTAATTAGAGCCTACCTCAAGCCTGCATTATGCATAAATATTCAGAAAAGAAATATAAATAGCCCCGCAAATTGATGGACCCTTCAGCATGTTTTAACAGCCATCACTCACGAAGCTGCCTCTCATTTTTCCTCCCGTTTGTCTCTGGATCCTCTCTCTCAGTGACATGCTGTTGTCCCATTTGTTCTCTCCTCTCCAGGCTCACTGTATCTCTCTTGGGGCAGCTCACTTCTCTCTTGTGTTTCAATAACGACCAGCCATCGTCATTGAAACTGACTGTTAAGTTATCTTATTTCTTCTAGGCTTTCCTGGAAGCTGCCTTGGAAAAAATGCTGTGTTTGCAATCTATGTAGCCAACTCTAAGGAAGACTAAGGAAATACTTTTTGACTCGGTGTCAAATGTGATATGCATATTCATTCTAAAACTTTGTATCAGCATTATGTGTCACTAGTGTCAATGTCTCCAAAAACTAAATTGCAAATGAGCGTTTTTTGTTTTTTTTTTGTTTTTTATTTAGCTGCTGTCCAGCTTAGAAACATCAAGTCAAATGAAGCAGTGAGAAGGTGTGCCTCAGTTTTGTTGTTTCACTACATCATTCTTGCTTTTTCACAGGTCTTGGGTGTTGGGAGCATTTGCACTACTTTGTCTTCTGGGCCTGACCTGGTCCTTTGGTTTGTTCTTCCTCAATGAGTCCTCCATCGTCATGGCATACCTCTTCACCATCTTCAACACTCTGCAAGGGATGTTTATTTTCATCTTCCACTGTCTCCTTCAGAAAAAGGTAACATTTTTTCCTCATGAATCCCATGTAGCATTAATATTTTGCAGCATTTCATTATTTATTGTTACTGTGTTGTAGACTGAACAAATTTCATATTTATTAAAAATGTAATTTGAGCTTTGAATTAGTTTTATTTTATTACAGCAGGATTTCTGTGTGTTTCTTGGAAATCATTTTTGACATTTCATACTCGAAGACATTATTTTACTTTTGCCTTTACACACGCCCATGTCAAAGTGCTCCCACGCTACAATATTTTAACATGTTATCACAGTGTTTGTCATCCCTGTCGTTACACAGGAGCCATTTAAACTGCTGTCAGCTGGGTGGCATTTGATAAAGATTTGGGGTTTCCAGCTCTCGTGGGGGGGATTGTGTTGCTGTCTGTGTCTGTGTGCTCAGTCTGTCCTGATCTTTTGTTCCTCTGCAGGTTCGCAAAGAGTACAGCAAATGTTTCCGTCAGTCCCAGTGCTGTGGAGCGCTGCCACCTGAGGGCTCCCACAGTTCAGCCAAGACAGCCACATCCCGATCCACTGCTCGCTACTCATCTGCCACACAGGTACTACTCCCAGCATGTGGAAAATGTGGGTTGTTTTGAGTTTTTGGGCTGTGAAGAACGAAACTCTGTCATCGTACTCTTTTTTCTTTTTTTTTTTGTTTAAAGGAGAGTTTTGTGTTACCTCATACACTGGACTTCACATTGTGATATTAAGCTTAGTCACTGAACTGTTACACTGCCAAGGTTATATATCAATGGATGGGAATGAATTTTATTATCAAGAAATATTACAGCCCTACAATGTAGCTAGCAGAAGGCACTAATGTGATCAAATGTGATCTAACATCTTTGTTAAATGAATGAAAATGCATTTCTGTCCTTTAATGTCTGTTATCATGGTTGATACAGATAAGGAAATATCATTGAATGAGACATGCAGACCCCTCATAATCTCTTCTCTGGTGACTTTGTGAGATCTCAAGAGCACTTCTGGGAATTTGGTAGAGGCTGCTCTTACTATTAAGAAATAAAAGAATCGCTTAGGGCCAATCTCTCAAATTACAGGCTACAGGATTCTTACTGAGTATCCATTTTTGGTTTCGATCGCATCAATAGCACACGTGGGCTTTGTTTTACCGTAGCATTATTGTGTCATCAAGCAGTGGTTTAGACAAATTGTGTAGACAAGTAAGGTTTGAATCACAAACCCATGTAGCCACTCAATCCACAGGGCCTTAAGCCTGAATAACAGCGGCACCATGTTGAGTCCTGATCAATGGCTCCTTTTCTTTCTACTCAGAGCCGCATCAGGCGGATGTGGAACGATACTGTGAGGAAGCAGTCGGAGTCCTCCTTCATCTCAGGAGACATAAACAGCACCTCTACGCTCAACCAGGGTAAGCAACTACTTCTCCCACCATCAGACGAGACACATGCTTTATTCTCTTTGTGATAAAGCTTAGAATTCACAATAAACACTTCAAGAGATGCAGCCCACATGACACGGTGGCAACTCGGAAAGTAGAGGATGAAACGGAAAATGAATATTGCATTTCTTAGTCTTAAGCAATCAGAAATAGCACTAAATACCGGCTGGGTATCAGAGTTCACAGCGTTTGCCAGTATGGGAAGATCAGCTAAAGGGAGAGGAACAGTAACAGAAAAGAAAGGTGATATTTATCCTGGCATAAAATGTTACTGATGAGCATTTGAGTGCAAATCATAGTAACGCTGAATAGAGCGGCTGACTGTGCAGCAGCCTCCTAACTCACCCTCTTCACCCTGCAGTGATCATCAGGATGAAGGTAGGGGGGTAAATGAGTAATGCCAAGGCGAGGTCACAGTGGGGGCTTTTTCAGTGAGATCCTGGCGTCATGAAGCTCAGGCACCAGGCTGTGACATTGCAGAACTCGCAGTAGTTATGAATCACTTTAGATTTTTTTACACATGCCAGCACAGGGTTTTTCAGCGATCCATCCAAATGACTGAGGATAGTTATTACATTCCAGAGGATTTACATAGACATGCTGTGGACGATAGGGATACTGTATTATTCATGGCAGCCTATTTAGACATGTTTTGTCTAGTGTCTCGACTGGATGAGTTTGTTTAGATGAATTTGTTTCACTTAAACACTGGAGCTGATTGTGTTGCTATGCATCGGTCAACACTTGTTGTGATAATATTGTTTGTCAGTTATTGTTTGGATAATGTCTTCCTTTGACCAATGTTTCTATGGCTGCTATGTCCATAATAGAAGGCAGACGGATCGTAGGTTATAAATCTTTTGTGGTGTCAGATTTTGGACAGGGAATGTCAGTGTTTGTTTATGTCGACAGCTATCCAGTGCACCACCACAGACCATAAAACACTGAACCTCAAGGTCTTTTCTTCAACTGCATTTTTCCCTCTCTGTCCCCCCTGATTTTTCTCCTTTTTTCTTCCTGTTATTTTAGGGATGACTGGGAACTACCTCCTAACTAACCCTCTCCTCCGAACGCACGACACTAACCCTTATAACAACCTGCTGGCAGAAACGGTGGTGTGCAACACCCCCTCTCCACCGGCCTTTCACTCCCCAGGTGCACATCCACCCTCAACCTTTAATCTTACATAGATTTTTGTTTGTTTGTGTTTGTTGAAGAGTTACTGGAAACAAGATGGATCTTAAGGTTATGACTTAAGCTCAGCATGCCTTGAAAATGTTGAGGATGATTACTCCAGATTTCATATTTGTTTTTCATCTCTACCTTTTCTGTATTTCAAGTACTTCTTATCTATACACATTTGTAAACGGCATAAAGATAAAGCTTAAAGATGGTAATGCTATCTCATCATGTTGACTGAGCAGTCAAACGGGAAAGCCTCTCTGTTGAATAGGAGCTATATATATGGTCGTCAAGATAATTTATGCTATTACCCTATATGCTTGGATGATGTCTCTACAAAGTATTGCAATGTAGACATTTTGTTTACTTCACTATAGATTAGACTTTGATTTAAGTCATGTCAGTGTTTATGGTGACCTAGTTCCTCACTGGCAGAGCGAAAGAAACTCAATCAAAGAAAAAAACAGAACCACATGACGCAATGCGGGCATAGCCTTCAGATACTTGCAGGCATTTGATGATAAAAGAGAATAATATACAAAACAGCAGTATGGTAAAAGTGAGTAAGAAAAGGATATGCACATATAGCCTTAACCAGGGCACTATTCTCAGTCCTGTTTTTGTGTTGCAAGCTCACTAAAAGCACAATGAGAGCACTTCACACCCAGAGATAATGAAGCAGGGTTGGGACCAAACAATGTCTGCACAGAAAATCAAAGACATTTCGTGAACCCTGTTTTCTGTGTGCTCAGCAGCAGCCCAGAAGATCCAATGCAGAATTCTGTGTGTGCAGACAGCTTGTACTTTATTGCTTTAAAATGTTTAGCTGGTTAATCATTGTAAGATAATTGCATGTTAACATTGGAGCACCGGAGACAGATAAAAAGTGGCAATATTTAATTAACAGGTAATTTTGAGTGTCACGATAAACATCTTCTTTACCTGTAGAAACACTTCTTCTTCCTTGGGGAAGGGTTGTATTTATCCCTGTTTAAACACAGGAGCGACAGACTATAGCCGGAGAGGCAAGAGGCAATGCAGGAGTGCAGTTTTATTTATCAGAAGATGAAAGAAATCAATGCAAATAGGAAGAAATGCAAGGATTTAACATATGGAAAGACGTTTAACAATAGGAGAGACATACAAATGTCAAAATCTTGTGTGAAGATCACCAAGACAGTTTGAAATCCACACAGAAAGACTGCTGAACTTCTCATAATTTTGTCTGCTTTTGTCATGACATTTAGCTCCCGAAAAAGGATGAGCGTGTCTTCCATTATAAGTGTATTAATACTAAGTAATACTCTGCAGATGTTCATTTGATGCAGTAAAATCAGTAAAGTGAACATCTTGGATGAATCTCTCTTGGAATGGTTCCCAGAGTGCAGCTGTCGCGGTGTCCAGTTGAATTCTGTTCACATCGTTTCCCCTCCCGATAGACAATACCTGCCTGCAATAAACCCACATCCTGCGCATAAACAAATGCAAATTCAGAGTAGGGTTCTGTTCGAGTTATTAACGAACTTTTGCTCTCTGCGCTTTTTTTCACTCTTTTTTTTTTCTTTTGTAAAAAATGTCCTTGATGTTGTTTTTTAGAGCCACGTCTTTTTTTTTTCAGTTGCTATCATCCATTTTCAGACGCACTCATTTCAAACCTGTAGTTTCCCGTTTTCTCAGTGTAAAGCCAGGCAAAGACGGTCTGCGACAACATCCTCTCTCTCTACAAAATGTCAGCTTTTCACTTACATACCCAGTAAATAAAACTCTCACATCAAATCAAACGACCCCCCCCCTCTCCACTTTCATCCAGCTACTTGAGCTTAAGTACAAGGTTATGCAAAATTAGTACTCCACTATGTGTGTGTGTGTGTGTGTGTGCGCGTGTGTGTATTTAGTTCACATAAAACTGATAAATACACACTTGAAAAAGGAAGGAAATGCATCGTTGAATGAGAGAAGGAAATGATTTCTTGTGGAAATGTTCCTTTTTGACTGTAGACTTAAAAAACTGTGCTTGCTGCTGAACCCTTTCACCTGCTGAGTCCAGGATTCAGTTATCCTTGATTTGTCCTCTATCTCTCTCGAACTGTTAAACGCATAATTTCGCTGTCATTCTCCATCCCCCTACAACAATTTGAACAAGGCATCACATGGGCTAAATTACAGTTAATTGCAAGGACACAATCTGAGGTGGATCGACTGAATCCAGGCTGGATGTTACGAGCTTCCACTTTTGTCTTATTTCAGTGATTTTGTTGTTTCTGCTGCAATTGAAAAAAAGCATCTGTTTTACTTTTTTTGCACATCAGCTGTTCTTAGGCCAGATAGCCTGAGCAGACACACTTGATGTGAGTGGTGGCAAAGTGAGTCATTGCACCGTGCCTGTCTGTCGTGGTGTGGGGGTTGTTGCTGTGCTTGTGGGGCCCCCGTGCAGAGAGGTGGATGGCCATCTGTGTTCGACATTACACTTTTGTCCCATTTTCTTTTAACAGGTGGAATGTTTTATTCATTGTTAATGTCACAACACTTCCTCATCAGCTTTTTTTTTTTTTTTGTGGGGAAGATATTTATTTATATGCTTTACTCCAGCCCTTATCCCTTCTGTTGCTTTTGTATGCTGCTATGTTGTAACCTGGTCATCAGCTTCTTAGTGTGTGGCTGTTTTAATATATATATATATACACGTATATATTTATATTTTTATATGTATATATTTTTTTCATCTTTCTTCCTCATTTGTCCAATATTGTTCAGGATGATGTCAGATTGGCTATAATCATATTCGGCCATAATCAGGATGGACATAGTGGAGAGATAATTGGGTCTCCTTTGAATTTTCCAACTTTTGTATTTATGTAAAATCTAAATTATCCCAAAGATCAAAGAGCACCAGTTTCCTGAGCAGTATAATTGTATGTGGATGGCGTGTTGGAGGCTGTTTTATATTCAGAGGTGAAAGATTATATCTCACCTGCTTTTTCTGCCTTTCATTGCAGGACAGCACTCTCTCAGCAACAGCAGGGACATCAGTGCCATGGACACTCTCCCCCTCAATGGTAATTTCAACAACAGCTACTCCCTGCGAGATGATGACTACGAGGCTGTGGGCGTCCGGGCCCCGGGTGACCTGGGGGGCCTCAACTTGGACGATGCTGCCTTTGAGAAAATGATCATATCTGAAATCGTCCACAATAACCTGAGGCCCCGCGGGGCTCCCAAAGGTCACGAAGCCCCGAGGGAGAGGGACAGAGCCTTACCTCCCCAGACCAGGGTGACAGTGGACCAAGGCGGGGGTGGAAGCGGCAGCGAGGATGACGCCATTGTGGCAGATCATGCTGAGGCGTCATCCCCCCAGAGAGTAAGTGGAAGAGGAGGCCACCCCACCCTGGAGCTGCTGCTGCACCCCCACCATAAAGAGGCACTGGAGGCCCCTTTACTGCCTCAGAGGACTCACTCCCTGTTGTACAGTGCCCAGAAAGCCCCCCGGCGCCTGGAGGGCCAAGGTGGGCCTGGTGCTGAGACTGTTACTGCAGTGGAGGACATAGGCTCCAATTCACCCAACAATAACAGAGACTCCCTTTACACCAGCATGCCAAACTTGAGAGACTCACCTTCACCCTCCGCATCGCCGTACCCCCCGGAGGAAGAGGAGGAGCTCTCTCCTTCGCCTCGAAGCGAGAGTGAGGACGCGTATCATAAAAGCATGCCTGAGCTTGGCGATGCACCACAGCCTCTGTCCTACTATCACATAAACCGAGGCACAAGTGATGGGTGCATCATTCCACCCAACAACGAAGACTGTGTGCAGGAGGGAGAAGCCCCCAGCGACGGACAAATGCAGCTCATCACCAGCCTTTGAGCTGTTCTTCATTGTTTGCACAGGTTTTAATGGATGGGTGCTTTTGGTTGATGTCAAGAGAGCTGGCGAGTCTGGCTCCGCACTCCACACACTCTTCCTGTTAGAACAGGAAGTGAAATGTTGGGTGGGAAAAGGAATGAATAAATGACTTTTTGCACACAGATCTCATTAACACACAAAACACGTTCATCCGAGGCCAGACAAATGTGGACTGTGAAAGCTCTGCTGTTGGACTAAAGAGGTGCAGAGAATTACACACAGATCACTGTGTCAGAGATAAGTCTGGTATATCTGTTGTACTGAAAGAAGAGCTGAAGAATAATGGATAAAAAAATACTCCAAGCAAAGAACTGAACTGATTCCTGACATATCTCTGGGGGACTTTGCAGAACCAGGGTCTTTTTAGTCATGAATTACAGAACTAGAACTAGTGTGGCTCCACTACACAGTCAGGATTGTAAAGTTAAGAAACCACTAATTCAGACTCAGGCCTTATATTTTCTCTATTGCACATTTAACTGTTGTCAAAGTAACAGCTAAAGAAAATATATTTTGCTGTACCACTAGTGTAAAAAGTCAATAAAGTTAAAAAAAAAAAAAAAAGAAAAAAAAAAGAAATGGCAACCATTCAGTAGTTATGCCCTTTCAATGTTAATAAGCCTCTTCAGACAAGGTTAATGAAACTGGTGGAAATGTGCTTTTCCTCTCACACTTGACTTGTTGTAGTATGTTTGAATATGAAAAGAAACGTTTCAAGAGATATTAGTCCATATGAAATCATGCTCACGTCTCTGCTTGTGAAGTGCTTTTGCTTTCATGAATGATGAGTTTTTTGCCAGTAGTATATTTGTTAACACCGGGCCATGCACAGATTTGGAGTGAATTGGATATAATTTATTTTACTTGAAAGAAATTGTCAGGTTTTAAGACTTATTTTGGTGTCAATGCGAAATTGCAGTTCTGCAAACATATTTCATCCTTTGACACTAATTAATTTATTAACTGAACTATTCAGAAAAAGGATAAAAAAAAAAAAAGAATGACCATGGTTAAGAAGTGTGACTTGTTACAGCACTGATTAGGTTCATTTTATTTCTTTTGTAAGAGCCCATCATCAGCTGATATTTAATTCAACTCCTGTTTGATATCAAATAAATGTGAATTTTTTCTTGTTCGCAGATGTCTGACTGCTTATTCTTGTTTTACATAAAAAATCTGCTGTAATCCATAATATAGCTGCCAACGTACAAATACTGCCTGACGTTAATTATTCTAACAAGATATGCCACCATCATTTTTTATCATTTTCACTATTAAAGCCTTTCTAAATTGTAGCTCATCACCCAAGGAGACAGAATGGATGAGACTCACACCACAGATTTAGAAGATTTAGCATTCAGTATGTCTATCATTCGACTTTTGTAGGAGTATCCCTCTCTGACTGACCACACACACACTCAGCAGCCATTGAGTACATGCTTTAGTTGCTGTAGAAGCTGGGTGGTGCACTTTATTAGATAGAGCTGGATGCCAGTTTGCTGTCAAGAGACTGACGCAGAGGCCAAGACAAAGCTCAGAGTGCACTATGGCTCCTTGCCTTGTTGTTTGAACACCAGACTCTCGGTTTACACAAAGCCATCCAAAAGCCCTGGAAGACACCAAACTGCTCTATAAATTCTATGGAAACTTGGCTTCCATTCAGTTATAAATCAAATTAAATGTAAAGTTGATGACTAGCACATAGTTGTCTGTTAGAGTTTCCTCATTGCTAAACACAAGGGGATCGACACGGTGGCTTACAATAGGCTCCACGTAAGGCGAACCCTTAAGGGTGTGTGTGATGTCACTGCGAGATGAAGTTTTCATAACAGACAAAATCGTGATGAATGAACACACCTCGCTCCCTTTGCAAAGCATAAGGATCGGTTTTGCATGATGCATATATATTGGTTCATTATCACTAAGTCACCTGTGCTCTGCATTAGCTCTGTCACCCTATTATCTTAAAGCACATTGGATTCTGAAATTGAACAATATATAGATGATGACATCCTTTTCCCAATAAGACTGGGGGCATTCTTGATACAAAGATCAGCATATCTCAGGCTTTCCTTATCCCGCTGTGATGATTTTCAGCCATATTTCCTCTTCAAAGATTTATTTCCACCTCTGACTTCCTGACCAGTCACTGACATTACCATCTGTGATTATCCGATTACATTATGATGCAGTGTATTAGCCATGCAGTGTTTGTGTTGCAAATGAAAAAGTTGTCAAAGTTTGTTGCAGATGAAAGTGCTTCATTTATCAGCTCATCTTTTATCTGTTCACACTCAAAGCCCAGTTTCCATGGGGCAGTGGCAAATGAAGGCGCAATAAGGCTCAGTCCAAGAAGACATTACCGTGTTTTCATTTGGAGCTGTTTGATGTTCCTGCCTCTGGTGATTTGGACATTATTTCATGTCCATCATCAAAAAGACATCAAACAAGATGCTGCATTCAAAATCAGATCACAGAGCCTGGTCCAAAATGTAGTATGCGTTCTGTCTCTATGCAGCCAGTGTTCATGTGTTAAGTGAGGTATATCTAGTATATTTTGTGTTGTTGTTGTTTTTTTTTTTGTTTTTTTTCCGTGAATTGTCCTAAACTTTTTCCAAAACTTGGATGAATATTATGTTTACAGAGATGATTTTTTTGACCAGTTCCACCAGGGCCTTTCCATGGGGTCTCAGAAAAACATTATTATTAAAATGAAAAGGCATTCTTGCAGACTTGTTTATATTCTTGGATAGCAATCTTTTCTTTAGCTGGTGCAGGAACTATGCATAATTACATTAGTACAGCCACAATGCAGAAAGAGTATTATATTTCCTCAGGGCCTCTGTAAATGTACAGCTTACATTCCTCTACATTTTACTCTGCAGCAGTAAGATAAAGAACATCTGACTCGCTCCTGCTCTGCTGCCACTGTCTCACACTACTCCACTGCAGTGCCTTGGCTGACTCGGCTTCTCTGTATGCATTTAATGCCCTAAAACTAAGAAGAATTCATGCCTACCAAAACAGCAAAACAAACTAAAATCAGTTTTTGGGTTTTGTTTTTTTTTGCTTGGGCACATACTGCGTATAATGCTTAAAAGTCGTGGAGTGGATGTGAATGTGCTGAGCAAAAGTTGCACAAATAAATACAATAAAGCTTTTTGTATTTGTTTTATTTTAAAGCAGTGACCTGAAAATCCCACTGCGCTGTTCAAATTAGCTTCCATATTGTATCTGGGTTTTCAGTGTCTTGTAAAACCTTGCAATGCAATACTTTAACTGTGCTGCAAAGTTTTAATTTTAGCCTTTAGTTTGTTGTTGTAGCGCTTGTTAGGATATCACCACAAATAGCCCCCCAGACGGAGGGCTGTTTAAAAAGAAAAATGGCCTTCCACGACTGCCACAAAGAAGCCTATTATAAGAGATTAAGACTTTAGGCTTAAAATATGCTCAAGAGTCCTTTTTGAATCCGGCTGAGAAAGGCTTGATATAATTTCTTGTGTGTGTATGTGAGGAAAAGGAAAAGAGAGTGTTTCAGAGAGGGGCAAAAAATATGCCAGGCCGCCGAGAAAGAGAAGGAGAGATTGTGAGGCGGGCAGAGAGTAGCAGCAGTCTAACATGTCAGAAACAATCCGAGTGTGATCCGTGCAGTTGTAAAACTGTCGTACCTCGTAGGAAACACCAGCAGTGACCCCAAAGCTGGGCTAAGGTAGACTGTCACACCCATTATACAGTAAACACTCCACAGAGGCCTATGTTTGTGTTGGGTTGTCTCCCTTCAAATAATAGCCAAACCCTCCCCTGAGACAGAAACCTAACATATGACTGCTATTAGTCAAATGCTCAAGACAGGAATGTTCTCATATTTAAGCAATTGGTTACAACAGTTTTTGGCCATTTCAGACCGACAGGAGACTGATAATGTAATGAGTGTAATTTTTGCAATTCTTAAGCAAGAATAATAATAAATCTATCTGAATAAACTGTGTAGCTCTAGTCATGCATGTCCAGCATCACTTCAAACACACAGTTGAAAATAAAACATGGTCATTTTTTGTCCCGCTTCAAAGAGCCTTTTGATATGCCAATTCAGTGAGACAGCATTGTCAGAAACTTTGACAGAAAAAAAAAACCATCTTTGATAAAGAGATGTTCTTTTCCGCTAAAATATGTATATTATAGAATATATAAATATTTCAAGAAAAAGCCTGTTTGATTCTGAGTGATAATTACAGATCATTCACACAGATGGTTTTCATATATTTCTGAAAGTCTACTGCCATTATTTACATGAAAACCCCACCATTACACAAACACATCTGCACTGATTTTGCATGTCCATTTTTCTCAAAAAAAAAAAAAAAAGCTTCAACCAACAGAAACAGAAATGAAATATTTATTTCTACATTGTGAAATACTGCTTTAAATGTATACTGCTTATAAAATTATTCTGCAGTGTGGTCAGGTGGCGCATATATACTGAAAGTCATTTTCTGAGTGACGAGGCCGCACTTATCCAGACTTCAGCGCTAGGTTTGTTAAGAAATTTTGTACTATTAAACTGCAGGGAGTCTTTGACTAATGCCTTATTTAAAAGGGTATTATTCACAGCTAATTTACTTACAGTTGCTATAATAACTCACCCAGGGTGTATCAAGCGCTTTTTGAATGTGAGATACAGTGATACAGTAGCATGTGGAGTTAATTATGAAGCTAAGATAATCAATGTCATGGTTGAAGTTGCATTCAAAAGATGCCCAAAGCAATGTTTTCCTGGGCCATCAGTTAGAAAATCAAAGTGACGGGTTAAAAAAAATAAAAAAAGAAGTTGAATAAAGGTTTGGTTTTGGCTTTAAAACTCCAGAGCTTCACTGCTCTCAAACTCCACACGTGGTGACATGTTTTATTATCGTTCTTTTGGTTGTCATTTAACGACCTTTACTACAGACTACACCAACAAGGATTCATATTTCATCAAAATATTTGGCGCTGGAGTTTAGACATAACACGCATGCTGTAAACCACCCACTAACGCAAAAACACAAATCAAACTGAGAACAGAATAACTGGAATGTTTTGTTGTGACATTTGTTATGAGAAAAAGTTTCAATATAAACTTTCTGACAATGAAAAAGCATAAACTTACATTTTTCTGCAAATAAGGATGTTCATATGACTGCTCACTACATGGAATATGCCTTATATTTTGATGCCGATATTCACACCGGAATAATTCCTGACGTTTTTATAGATATAGAGATTAAATTTCAGGAGGAAGTTGTTTCAGCTTCCTTCTAGCAGCATGCCCAGAAGCAAGGCACTTTTTCTGTGGCGGCTCCTTAGTTTTCCTGTTGGTATGAATATGAATAAGTGCTGAAGAAAAGTAGGTACGCTGACTCAGACTATCTAGTTTCCTTGGATAGGAAATGGTTTAAAATGGAGAAATTGTGATAATACGCAATTTATGATATTTACACAGGGAAGTATATGTCTGTGTTGTTTTGAGGCAGTTTCCCTTACCTCTGTTCTTTTTTTCCTTATGTGTAAGAAAACAGTCTTCAGAATAAAAATCACGATATGTTATGGAAAGTCTTTCTGAGCTGCAGCTTTGTGTTCTGTGTTCTGTGAGAGATCAGAGTAAAAAGCTTGAGGCAGCTCAAGAAATCTCCAAGTTTTCACCCCACACCTCCATATGTCTTTTACATTTCACGCAGTAGAGAGCACGGTGCAACACTTCTTCCTGCCTTGGTCAAATTTCACTTTTCTCTCATAAATAAACTTCCGTGAAGGTGCATTTTAAATGATAAGCTGCATTTCAGGAACTCTGCATCTTCAACTTCTGCAGAGCAAAAAGGCCAAGATAGGTCTTTTCAGCGAACACATAGAAGGAAAATCCCCCACTGAGCTTAGGGCATGTCTTGTGTGCCCCCAGTTCTTTTCCTTATCACTTTTCTCTTTCTACTCTCAGAAAGGTCTCGACTCAAGATTGGCTCACAAGTGCTGAGAATACGAATGTTCCATATTGTGATGTTGAATGAATGAAACGTAGCAGAAGAAACAAGAGATTTACTCAACCACAGCGATAGCTTTTCTCTTTGGGTATATACTAAAAAAAATGGATAAATATGTAATGTCTTGCCTTAGACTGTGAGCCGGTTTTTTGGGTTGTTTTTTTTTCTGAGAGCAAAGAAGTGGTGAACCTTGTCTAAATCTGAGGATGGCCTTCTGCCTAATACAACAAAATAACAAATCTATGGGGATAAAATGTCTACAAATGAATAACAGGGACGTTTATGTGTGTAATTTTCCAAACATGCTGGTCATAATTGGTAACAGTGCTTTAAATTAAAACAAATGTAATGGCATAATAATGTAATAATAAATAAAATTAAAAAAAGAAAAGAAAAAGCAAAGAGTGAATCGAGGCTTTTAGGTGTAACTATGTCTCATATCTGGTTTGCCTCTTTGTACAACTGATTGAGCAGCGCATGATGATTGTTCTTGACCCTTCTGTGATTTCAAACAGCATTTCTTGTTTTCCCTGGTGACTTCTTGAGGGTAACTGTCATTTAATGCACCGTTAAAAGGCTGCAGCTGGAAAAGTGAGCAGGAACATTTTTAACTACCTCACAAAGCCCCTAAAGCTTAAACCCCCTCACACAGAAGAGGAAGCAGACCCACAAACCGCAGATACCAAATGCTCTATGTCAATCTCTCATGCCAGACACATGTGATGGTCATTTCACTTTCAGCTTCATGATTGAGTATATCACATACTGATTCTGAAAGCATCGCCTGTCAAAAGTTGAATATAATAAACCTGATTTAATTTTAGATGTAGGTGTGTTGGACCTTGAAGTCATCCAGGAGAAATAAGGAAGACAAGGCTTCTGTTTTAGCTTATTTCCAGAAAGGCAAAGAGGGATTTGTCCTGAATATACTGGGCATATATTTCTTGTAGAAACTGCAAATCTTGAAGGAGAAGTCATAGACAGAAAAGATTCATTTCACCATAAAGAGGATATACAGCCTTGCTGCATCTGAAGTTGTACCATTCTGTAATGTATGTGTCTGAAAAATCAGTTCCCTTGGAAAAAATGACTTCTGTTACTTGTCCTTGGGTATGATACTACATATAATCTGTCTCCAGAACATCAGCCCAGAGAATTATGGGCGCAAAAAATATATATATTTTTGCATTGAAAGACCGAGCAAGTCAAAGTACAAGCACATGTGAGTGCAATTTAATAAGAAAAACTGTGTAAGTGTGTGTGTCATCAAAGCAGACAACTGGATAAACGACTCTACAGTGGGTGCCAATGTTCATATTATATCCAGGGCCCAGGGGTATCATCATGTGTTATGAGTTCAGCATTAATTGCTGCCTTTGGGAATGTTTGTTCTTGACGCACTTGTCAGAGGGAACCCTGACTCTCGATGAAGCATGAGCTGCAGAGGAACATGTTTTCTGACAAATAACAAGACAGAGATTGTTCCCAACACTATAAATATTAAACATGTTACTGTATCTCTAGCACAAGCTAAGTCAAAACAATTCTCTTATTAAATGTAATATTGTTTTATAAACTACAATATATATTAGCTGTGAGAATGATTGAATAACCCACAGTATAAAACTCTTACAATCTGTTGCCTATGATAACAATGGTATCATAATACAGCAGTTCTGTGATATTTGATCTATTGGAAGGCAATCGGTGCGGTACGGTGGTGCCTCGCGGCCTCCTGGGTTTGATCCCAGTGCCAGTTGATGTGGGCCTTTGCACGTTCTGCCTGTGTCTGCGAGGGTTCTCTCCAGGTTCTCCGGCTTCCTCCCACCGTCCAAAGACATGTAGCTTAATGGGCCAGTCTAAATTGCCCCTCGATGTGAATTTGAGAGTGAATGTGTCAGCTCTGTGATGAACTGCTGACACGTCCAGGATGTACGCTGCCATTACCTGATGGAAGGATAGGCTCCGGCATCCCCGCAACAGCTCTTAAAGATTAAGCTGTTCCAAAAATGAATGAATGGGTGAATGCAAGACAGTCAGAACCTATTTGGATTTGGTGATTTGGAGTTGGAAATTAACTCTTTACTTACTACATCTATTTTTGTTTTTTTTACTTAAATTTACTGACACTATTCCATGGTTCCGATGTCAGGGGCAGGCTCACCTCCAACATCATCATGTTTTGAGATATCGAGGATTTAAGGATTTAAGTTTGCCCTTTCAGTGAACATCCATGCTATATGTGACATGAGCCTGCCAAATTTGCACCCAAAACACTTTTAAAACTTTCATTTATCATCACCAGCCAGCCTCCATCCTCAACCAGGAAATAGGTTGAATAAATGCACAGAGGAAGCAAAAAATGTTGCAAATCCCACCAAATCACAGAGATGTCTCACAGAACTAACATTATCACAAGACCTCTGTGTTAGCTGGAATAGGCAAGGTCATTTGAGGTGGGATTTCTACTTTACGAATTACAGATGTGGCTGATTCACACAGGATTAAAATCCCAGACGACATCCACGGTTATTACAAATTACCAAAAGTCCTCAGGTAGTACTAGTCCTGTGCGAAGAAGGTTATAGAGTAACTAATGATGAGTTAATATCTCAGGTCTCAGATATAGATTAAGGGTAGCCTAAATCCAGAGCCAGTAGCTCACCAAATACCTCATGATGCACTTCTGTGATGGTATTAGTGTAAAGCCATTTATTGGAAGACTATAATCGAAATGTCTGTGAAAATTAATAATAAAAAAATATATACAGCCAAAAAGACTAAAAGTAAGATTTAAACATGCATCTATTCACTCCTTTGTGTTGTCAGATTCCCAGAATTTGACAAATGAAATGAAAAATTGTAATCATATATGCACAGGATTTTAGCTTAGCACTTACTTAACATGCACACAATAACTGCAGCCTCCAACTCCAAGAATGCCATCATTACAAGAAATAGTGGTTCTGGTGAGTCACAGTAAAAGTGACAGAAGAATCTGTTTACATTGCTTGCATGTTTTAATAAAAACATCTATATTTGCTGCCAGCACAATATGATATATCAAACAATGCAATACAGCTTTAGAAATCATTTTTTTTTGGCTGATAGACTTGTGATATATATATATATATATATATATATATATACATAAATTTAATATAATAGCCCTTCAACATAGCTGTTTTTATGTTCTGTTTTTGAAATATTAAAGCTTTCTGGATTTTTCTTTTCTTTCTTTTTTTTTTTTTACTTCAGATGTTCTCGCTTAAAATGTTACTTGTGTTTGAGAATTTGGGGATTTTGTGGCCATTGATTCAAATTTGCAAAAACATGTGTTTTGCATATTTTTTGTTCTTTTATTGTAGACATTAAAGCTCTGATGGCTTTATAAGTCACATTTATGACAAACGTGGACTTTTCTCATTGCCACAGTGGCTTAATAACTATTTTAAGGTATGTACTTCTATATTAATATTTTTGCTACCTCCACTGTGTTTGTACTGTTATTTAATATAATACACTGACTGAAAAAGGACTAGAATTGAACACAGAAAAGTTTTTGATCTCAAATTTCAGTGTCACTTCTCACATTTATTGCTCCGCTTGACCGTTTGACATGCACGCACATTCACATCACTACACTGGAACAGGCACTCATGCACACTCCTATAAAACACACACACACACACACACACACACACACACACACACACACACACACACACACACACACACACACACACACAGAGGCACACATGCCCTGTTGGACTTCGAAGCCTTGCGACCGTCATGTCCATCTTTTCAAACACTGTCCAGACAGGAGAAAAACCTTGGCCATCAGCTCTCCTCTCTGAACCTGTCCATCACTGTCACTCTGGATCAGTGGTGCAGAACTCATCCTTCCTCTCCCGCTGGTCCCCGCCGGACTGGACTTGTTCAGTCTAGCCCCTCATATCGCTGTCAGGAGTCCCAACTGACAGCCCGCTGCTGCAGCTGATTCCAGTTTGTTGGTCCTGCTATGGGCCAATGCCAGCAATCTGTGCTTTGGCAGTGGGTGGCCGTCTGGTAAGGCATAGCTTTGATAGGTACAATGATGGAGTTATTCAGATGGGCATCTTAACACCCTGAAAGCACTATCATATGCATGAAAGCAGCGTGCTGGAATGGAAATCCCTAACTTTGACATGAGAATACTCAAATCCTGCAGTTCACAAGGAGAGGTATGATGTGACTAAAACATGCACACATGCTGCAACGTCTCAAATACTAAACCAGACCGGATGTCACACTAGTCCTGGATCTGTGTATGAGCAGGGGCCTATTCTTTCTCTCTCTGCACCACATGTGTGAATTCTATCGTAATAGCTGGGGTTTCCAGACAACTCTGGATCTTTCAAACAAACCACAACAGGCGGTAAACCCAGCTTCTCAACCTCCCACAGAGACGGGGACAGTCGGTGGAGAAGTGAGAGTGGGGATTGGAATTTAATTACAGCCTTAAAGCCCTCAGAGTCCAATATGAGAGAGAGGGATGAGACATAAATCTACAGGGGTGCCTTTGTTTGTACGGTGGCTACAACAAGAAAATCATTCAAAAACCACTGCAGAGACACTGAAGTCTGTAGAACAGCGGTTCAAAGTTTGATGGATGAACAACTGGGGTTTCAAAGACTGACATAGTCATTCATTCATTCATCCCAGCTTTCTTTAATTAAAGTGTCCGTTTTTGTTCCATTATGGAAAACTGGGCTTCAATAACAGACTGGAAGTAAGAAAGACAAATATAGATTTGATTACAAACCCTAGGCGGCATGCCAACTGATATATTTGACTGTATATTAGAATCATGGGAAAATTTCAGCGACTGACAAAAATTAAAATTATTGGAACTGTTGTCCAGCCAGTGAACATAAGGGAATTCACTGATTAACTATTGAAAAGGTTTAGCAAACTATCTGTACCTTGCAGTATATCACTTTGGGAACTGAAATTCATGGCTAAAATCAAACTCTCTTTTTCCACATTGCTGACCATAAACGCAATTCCCCAGTGTCTAAGTGAGCGAACATGGATGTTCTTTTACAAGGGAACCTATGGCCTTATGATTAGATTCAAAGCTGCTTTGGCTGACACATCAAGGGATTTTTCCAGGCTGCAGATTGGCCAGGCTGGCGGCAGAGCATGGAATCTGCAGAGTGAGTTAAAAGTCACAGGCCTGCTCCCAATCCATTGTATTTCAGCCAGGGTGGGGCACTGAGGATGAAAACCAGATCGGGTCCTGCACATTCTGTTTCACATCCAGCAAAAAGACCCAAAGGCCACTTTCTGTTTCTTTCTCCTTTGCTGCACATTTGTAACAGTTATCCAGTGAGCACAACAGGAAGTATTGTTTTAAGACTTCACTGGACTCTGCTCTGTTATGTGTGACAGGGAACACTGAATGGTTACATTCACAATGGTGTGGGTTGCAGCGTTCCTCGGAGAAAGAGAGAAAAGCAGACTTGTGGCTCAGTGGAAAGGCTGTCAGGGGGTGGGGCACCCTCTAGTGCAGAAATCCAGATGTAGGTCACTGCCAAAAAATTCCAAAATCCTGATGTTCTGGCCAACAGGGAGGCTACAAAACCTTCTCCGTGTAAATAACGTCAGCAAATCACCCCCTACAATCCTTTCCATAAAGAATCTGGAGACGTTTAAACAGAGACAGCCATGAGAATACAAACCGCATGTCTTCTTCTGTTAGGATTTCTTAAATCACCTCAGCTCTGCTAAAACAAAATATCAGGGTGCAATTTGACAGGGACAAGTCAGACGATGGACGCCGGGGTATGACGTTCATAGGATTATATAAAAAAGGCAATGTGTCAGGCATGATTGCTTTTGGCATCAATATCATGCTAATATACCTTTGCAAACTGGAGGGGTTGCTCAGCAAATTGTTACAAAATATTGTAATCATCTTGTTCGATTTGACATAAGTCTTCCTGCATCCATTTGCAGAACTAAGTCGAGTCGTGTGCTGAACTTTCCATTTAGCTTTTTCTCCTGCATGTCAAGAAAGGTCTCATAGTTTGGCATTAAATGTAATGTAGGAAATTTATATTCAATGCAAATGAAGAAACATTCATAGTGTCCCTGTGGCTACGTTAGAATGTATGAAATATTTTTTACCACCAAAGGGAAGGACTCACAAAATGGTGGTTGAGAAATAGACTGCAAGGAATGAACATTTGTGAATGGGTGTATCCTATTCCCACCTGTTTTCTGTTTATTTGTGTTATCGTGGCCAAGCAAGTGTCATCATTCCCTCATTTCAGTTTGGGCTCCGATCCACCATCTTCAGATCCATTTTTCTGACACATGCTATCTCTTTCAACAAATGAGATGACTTTTTTTCTGAAGCTGCCCTGAGGTGTTACCCACCAGATGTTTCATTCTCTAACATCTCATAGAAATGTTTCGATGTGGATAAAGATCTTGTCGAAATGTAGCTATGTGTGGCACGGTGGTGGAAAATATGGAAAAGGTTAAAAGCGGGAGAGTGATCCACATAAATGTTTATGTCACAATGTGGACTTAATAGTTACTTTGGGCTGTCACCTCCTGGTTTGAAGTTTTCTCACCATAAAATCAGAGCAGAGTGACATCTGGACCTCATGCCGCAAACTACAGCAATAACTCAAACTTCAGAATGGTTTTCACTACCTATCTGCACTAAAAAATGCCTTCCAACAGCCTTGAAAAAATGAATTAATTCTATTACCGAGCTAAAAAAGAATAAAATCACATATTAAACAGAAAATAATGATTTTACTCACTAATTTACCTACAATAGTTGTGTTTGGTTAACTGAATCTTCTATAAAATGACCAATATCTTGCACAACTGGCAATATTAAACAATTTAAAATGTTTGTTTCGTATGTTTTTTATGATGATTATTCCAGACTCACAAACTACAAAAATAGAATACAATACAATATAATACAATAAAAATTGTTTTTAAAAAATTCTAAAAAGGTATAGAGTACATACAATTAAAAGTGTATGAGTTAAAGGTGCTTAAAGACACATAAAAATGTTTTAATATATCATTAAATTAGTAAGGAACCAAAAAGACAAATATTTTAGTACAACTGCATTCAGGTAATCAGTCTGTTAAATTCTGAAAATAAGTATATGTATATAAAAAAAAAAGAAATAGGATTGTATCACAGGTCTACAATTTTGCAAACTATCGAAGTTAATTATGAGCGGAGTGACTTCTAGTATGTTTGTATAACATTACAACTGCACACCATTTTCCCTTCCTTGATGAAAACACCCTGTGATCTCAGCTCTAAACAAAGTGTAAAGGCTGGCAGTACAAGTGTGACATGTATGAACTGTGACATGTCAACATGACTGGTTGCATTTATCCCAGCACTGGTTGCGACTGACCAGCCATGCAAGACTGCTGTAACAGTCGCTAAGGTTAATTAACTATCTGGAAACTATTTCAGCCCTGCCAAGTTTGTGTCACTTCAGGTATGTCTCCATTTAATGTCTTCCGCTCTAAGTATAGGTGGCTGGCACAGACTCAGAATGCTTTTCCGTTGTATGGAATTATAATGACATGACAGGGAATGCAATAATATGGGCACTGGCTCAAAAAGGTTTCACTCATCGGGTCTCTGAGAACTGTGTGTTGGGCCAAAAAATGCCAGTACGGGCATTAAAATGATAAAGGCCCTCATCTCTTTTGCATTAGCCATGTAGTTCTATTCAACTTGTACCCAAAAGTAATATCTGTAGCTTTAATACGAAATGTTAGTTGGAGAAAGGTTTTGATCTCCAAGTAGAAACCACAAGAATAGTTTGCAGATTTTCTTGAAGCATTAGAACAGACATATTAAACTGCTCTTTGGTGTCTATAGTCAAGCCTCGGTCTTATGTGTTTTGTGCATTAGCCTAATCAAATATTGCATGAAACGCACTTGTCATATTGGTGCATTGCTTGTACCTGCGATGTGTCGATGTTATCTTTTGTGTTGAGACTGTTATTGCAACACAATTCATTGGGGGACATCAAAGCCTCTGTTCTCTATGTAAAACAGCGGAAGGCTCTCGGCAGCATCATATCAGTAGCTCAGTCAATTGCCACTTCAGGATGGATCTGGGATTTCTCTCACAACAAAATGCATGAACATGTTATACTGCCATATTTATGTGCTGATACAACAGCACTCTCCAAATATTAATTTTTCATAAATGAAGAAAAACACATTTAAAATCCCTTTTGAAGGAAAAAACCTCCAATATATGGTATCTTATTTGTGAGTGTGTCTGAATTCAATATATATATATATATATTTATATATATATATATAAATGTGTAGAATTAAATCTTTCTAGTTGCTGTAAGTATGAAATCATTAATTACGTTCAGTATTAACATTGGACATTACATGAAAATTTGAAATACATGTTTCTCTGGATTTATAGTGTGCTAAAGGATTAGGTTATCTCTAAAGTAGATGAATCATTAAAGAAATAGCCAAACACATTTATGCCTTGTGCAGTGTTTTTAATATTTACACCCAGAAATATCAGGGACCACAGCGAGAGATTAAAATCAAGGAAACTGCACTATTATATTTTGCTTTCTGTGAAATATTTTAATGATTAGCATGCAAGTGTTTGTGTATGCATGAGCAGAGTTCGAGGGCACACACATTTTGGGTGGAAGTGGATTATTGCCAACAAGTTCAAATTGAAGACTATTTTTACATTGTTCACAGTGAGTGATTACTGAGTGTGAGGCATTAGTTATGCTGACTGCAGAGCCATAAATAATATTTTAGTGGGCGAGGATGTGTGTGTCTGTTAGCATGACATCTGGGTTTTAATTCTCAGAGAAAAAAAACATATCTGCATGATCCTACTTACGCAAGCCATCTGAAGAGAATACAGATGAGAGATGGTCCCTCTATTCTCCCAGAACCCTCCTTCAACAACAGTGCATGGCAACACACAGTGACCTTGGTTGATTAAACATTCCGCTCTGGTCTGTTTTCGAAAAACCCAGCCTTCAGTATGTGTTTATGATGTGCATGTACTGCAAAGGTACAGGAGTGTGAAAAGGGATTTCAAATTAAATATTTTAATAGTGGGGTGTTTCACATTACTCCTTTTGGGGTTTGTTTGTGGATTAATATGCATGGATATGGTGGCGGGGATATGCAAGAGTGTGCGTATTTGTGCACGCGGATCAATATGATTTCATTGCACGTGGCCTATGGGATTTATTAGCATCACTCATTTTATTAATGAGGTAGCAAGTGATAGAGCAACAAGATCACTAAGAGTAATGTTCCACTGGGGGAGTGCAAAGACCGCCACCAGATGGTTTGGTTGGGAATGACTGGAATACCAAGCAGGCTTTACAAACAGAATCATTTTACTTGCAAGGTTAGGTAGCATAATTTCTACCGTGTTTACAGAAGTCGAGTTGAAACAGCCTATTAGAGGGTGATGTAGCACACTCCACTTCAGTCAGAAAACATATCGTGATTTATATAGAGTATATGTGTGTATAACTCTTTCACATGACTGCCGCAGTGGACTAATATCTTGAGGAAAATAATGTTGTTTAGGGGTCTCTGTTGTGGGCATGCTAAATGTCTGCATCATAACATTTCACATTTCAGTGCTGAAGATTTACAGTGTCGTGTGAGGTAGACTGATCCCAGGTTTAATTTCATAGCAAATTGTTGGCTCTTTGAAGCCTTCAGTTACCACATGGTGACACTGGAAATGGTCTATTTAATACCTGTTACATTGTCACCAGACCCTCCAGTCCTTCAGCTGCCTCAAACCCTCTGTGAGATTGAAGAGGAACAAAGGGAATATGAATTAAGTCTGTAACTGAGCTGGCCCCTGGCATACGTGTGAATTCAACAGCGCTTTATGAGCCTTTCATCTGATTCTGGTCTGATAATTCTTGCTCTTAATTACAACGGTAGCATGCAAGCAGATCGAAAAGATGTGGAACATAGGAAGCATAAGGAGAGTATAAAAATGCTATAAGTTGAAAATACCACTCCCACATTCTAAATTTATAAGGAAAAGTTGAAGTCATGCTGAAGATCAGAAAGCACTGGAATTTGCAATGTCTTGAGTTGTGTGTGAGAGTCCGTGCAGACTTTTCTGCTCTGATTTTAAGCTATTTAACAACCCATTCCCCATTGTACATTACATCCTGAAGCCAAAATCTGTACACGTCCAAGGCAAAATTTAGAGCTTTTTAAAAAACTATAATAATGTGAATAGTGTTTATACCCAGACACAGTCACTTCTCATTAAAGTGGACACAGCACATGAACCGCAACCTTGCAAAGGCTAAATATTTAGAGCAGAAGCAGCAGTCATTTTATTTGCTTGAAATACACAGTCTGCTGTGCTGATGCCAAAATGACATTTATTTAGTTATCAGAAAACTAAGTGCTGAAAAAGCAGACCAACACAAAAGTTATAAGAAAACAACTAAATAAGATAAGATTAATAGAGACAGTGATTCAGATTAATAGAGAAAATAAGATTAAAGATAAAAACATGCAGCATCTGGTTGACAGGACAACTGGTATATGACTGGATACCGTAATACAGAACATACCAAGATTATCAAGAGATAGACCATATCGTATATATAGTTATTTTTAATTTGGCCTATCTGTGGACTGTTCACATAAACCAGCCAACAAACCACTTAACTTGTAGCTCAGTGTAATTGAATTGTACATTCAGAATTTCTGATGACACTGAGAAGAGCTGTCAGCCAGCTTTTACCCATGCTGGTAAGAAATGTTGAAGGACACTTAGGACAGCAAAATGTTGCTATGAGTCACCAAGACTGAAAGCTTTTGCAAACCAAGCAGGAGTGCAGCCAAAAAGAAAAAAGGCATAAAAAAAAAAAAACTTCAAACAGATTGATGAAACATCATCAAAATGAGCATGCTCATCCTTGCTGTTCCAGACATTATAGGCACTCCAAAAGCTGCTGTCTGTGGAATTGACAAGCGGTGCCAGGTCGGCTGTTTGATCTCAGTCGTAATCATTACGATGCGCCTAATTGATACAGGTTTGTCCCTTACTGCTGCAGGTCCAGGTGAAACATTTGATCCTTCCTCCCTAAAGTAAACCTGTCCCTTGGAGGTGCTTCTGTGTAACTGTCACCTTTGTCCCTAAGGCAGAATCATACATCTGAGGCAGCAGAGTCTAAAGCACACTGAGGATATTTATACAGGACTACACTATCAATCTACTACAAATTTTTATATTTTTCATACAACTGCCAAGCCTCTACTAAAGTGCGCAACAGCTTTTTAGCCAAATACTATTTTTCATTTATTGAAGGACACTATAAATGTATAATGTCAATGGTTTTTCAGATTAAAAGCCCTGTTTGGTTTGTAAATCAAACTGAAACTTAATTTTAGCACAAAAAACTTTACTTAAATAGTTAAGATATTAGTTAAAAATGGTTATTTATGGTATCAAAATGTGGTGATGCAAATGAAAGCATGGACTGTTGAAAGATTCTACGTGGATCATAAACACAGTGAGCTATTTCTGCTCTAGAGAGGGTAGGAGGATTCCAAAATAAATGTGTTTCTGAGATAATACTGGCTCATTAAGTCAAGTAGAAAGCAATAAAACTCCTTGCTTACAAATATAGCAGAGAAATGCAACTCATCACGGATGCCCATGTTGCTCTGTAAACTATAATACAGTATAAACTCATCATGCAGTCTCTGTTTTGTCCTAAAGCTGGTTTATGTCAGTTACCAACATTTCAGTTGTGCTAGACTTTCTGCAAAAAAAAAACAAAACTGAGGCATCACATGTTAGAGTTTTATATAATGAGTTTTATGACACCGTTAAAACATTTATATAGTGCACATAAAAGCCAAAAAACCATAAAAATTAAGGTTTAATATTTAATATTTCTGGTGTTTTCAGATAGCATCCTATCTGTACTATTTTTATTTTCAAATATTTCAGACGTTTTCTGGTGTATGCTTCGACGTAATACTTATAATATGTGAAGTTGACAGAATGCTCATAATGACTGATTACCTTCCTCCAGGAAGTCTCTGATGTTGATTTTTCATCCATACTCATATGAACTGAAACCAGTGGCTGTCTTGGAGGTAGAAAAACTGCATTCATCAATCTAAAAACATATGCTCAAGGCTCGACGGGTCAAAGGTCAAAGGCTCGAAAGTCAAGCAGCCTTGACATTTGAGATGAATGTTGAGGTGTTGTTGGATTTGTACGCCCTGCACTACATACCGTTGCCTAACCTATGTGAGAAAGTGGGTCAAAACTTTGACTCAGTTATGGCTGCGTGGTTTGTGAGCCTTCTGGTTACACTGTTTGAAGTAAAACCACACATAAGTCATGACAAGTCGTTTGTCATGGCGATCTCATACACCCTAAATCCAGCACCATAAATGATTATGACTAGTGTCATGTCTTATCAGTATTGGTATTACACAAGCTTTACAGAACAACGGCTCAGGTTTAATATTATCATAGGTCATTTACTGCTCTGTTTGCATTGCTTTGAAGGATTTATGTTCGGGTCTACTCACTGTCCACTGTTCATGCAGAAAGGGCTTATGGCGGTCCCAGAAGTGGAAAGATTGGGGATGGAAACAGTTGAGGAGGGTAACACTCTAGCTCAGTTGGGGCGGGGGAGGCAGACATTTAAAAGAGCTTACTGCTGTAGCTTTCACTCTGGCTTTGATTGTCTTTGCTTTGATCTGGTTTGGGCGGCCATGTTGTGCAGTGTTATCCTCCTATAATCTCTGCCATCTCTGAAACACTGCAGTGGAAAAGACACTGACTGGGTGTCAGTGTCTCTGCAATGCCCTCTCTCTCTTCTCTCACAGGGAGAATGAATCACCTTATCTATGAATAAAAAGTAGAGAAAGATCTTCTAAGAAACCAGTGAATGCAGCCAAAAAAAAAACATTGTGTAAAGGAGTAAAATTCATACAGTTGTTTGAAATGGACTTTACAACTGTATCCCTGACAAGATGACCTGGACTACTTTCTTACTCCACTTACTCTGCTCTTTTTCATAAAGGAAAACTTTTCTTTAATCAAATGCAACATTACCTCCCTACAGCAACTAAAAACTGTAGCACAGACGAGCTGTTATGTAGTGTTTTCTATTGGGGAGTTTCTAAGCCCTAACACTAAAGCAGAACTTCAAAGGAATATTGTGCATCTTTCCCAAATTAGTTGCCTGTTCAACTGTCTGAGCACTCTGAGACCATCCTCTGCTGGTAAGAATACATTATACATTTTGTGGTTGTGAAATAACAGGCATTTATGTTGTAGTGCACCAGTGCGCCTGCCAAAGGACGAAAAACTTGGATGCTCCCTGTGTACGTCCACACAAGAGATGTGGTACAGTGAATAGAAAATGGATAAAGCCCTTATGGTTTTCAGATCAACATTCTCAGACAGATGTATTTTGTGTGTACTGTATATGATACCTCTTGATGCCCGGAACTCACTCACCTTGGAGTTAACACAAAGGAAAAGGGCACCGCACTGCATATACAAGCATTAATACTTGATGGTTGCTAAAGTGAAATGTGGTAGAGTGAAGATAAGTCATGTTCTACATACTTTTTCTCTTTCCTGTCTTGACTTTTAGGCATCTTAATAAAAGGTAATAAAAATAACTACATGTTAGTTACAAAACCAGGCCTTTGCAACAGGTCATTTGAGCCATTTGTCCAGAGTCCAAAGAACATATTCAACAGAAATATATTCACCGGGAGAGCCGTCATGCGTGTTGACACTCTCTTGGAAGACCGTCTGCTGTTTGCACATGATTTCTATCACCTGCATGTCATTAAAGTGTAAGCATTTGCTAGTGTTAGCCATGTGAGCTACATAACAAAAATGAGACCTACATCACACTGAAATATGTGATCGGTCTGCAGCTGAGGACAATAGAACGCAGTGCTCGGCTTTGTTTTTTCTATCGTAATTGCATAAACAAATTCATGATTAAAAGTTGCACTGAAGCTCTCCGCCAGCTGTTTGACGCAGGCTGACACAGCTGTGTACATGTGTCTTTGCACACTAAATCAAATGTCCTATTGTGCTCATCTGGAGTGAATTAGGTTGCAGGCAGGAGGGGGACCTAGAGGCTTTGATATACAGAGGAGGAAATGGGTAATGTCCTGAAACCACATGCAACATCCTAATAGGAGCTGGTGACTGATAAGAAAGAGATAACTAGATCATCTCTGTCTGTCTGCAACCTATAACCTATTTTTCTATCTTTAACCACTCCACATGCATGAGATATTTTGCATACATTAACACATTAAGGTGTGTATCAAGTTGCACATTTTTTCTTTACTTCATCGCTTATTTTTGTGTGAATCAGCAACACTTTCATGTTTAGCATTAAATGTGTACTTTGTTTATGCAGGCACAGCCAACTTCACACCCTCTAAACAGAAGGAGAGACAGATTAAAGCAGAATGAGACAAATTAATATCCTCTCCTGGCTGCAGTGTGATTTCGGTGATAGTACTCGCAATGGCTTTGCAGTGCTGCTGGTTTGAATCCCTGCAAGAGGGAGAAAATTTAGGGATCCAGTGACAACCAGAAGCTGGAGAGCTACAAATATCACACACCCCACTCCCTATAAATTCAGCTGATGTGCTGTGGAGGAAGGCACTCAAGTCCCAACCACTGGAGTGAAGTTGGTCGGTAGCCAACCGAGGAAATCTGTGGTTGTAGGCAGCTCCTGTGTGAATATGTAGCAGGGTGTGTCTGAAATACAGCCACTCAACCCGATATTTCAATTGCCTGGACAAATGAAAACTTAAAATAGTATTTAAGTTATGAATGCTTCATATAACAGTGAAAAGTACATTGAAAAAGGAAATAAATACGATACTTATTGTTTTTATAATGCAGACTAAATAAATGTACCAGGCTGAAATAAAGCAGCATATGTCTTAGTTATGGCTTTTAACAGACTAAGTCTGAAAACAAGAAAGATATGGCTTTTCATTCATTCATTTAAGGGCATAAATCATTCCCTTTGAAGCACAGCCGAGCCTGTTTGAGCGAAACATAAGAAAGCCAATATGGAGTGCAGCTGGTCAGTTGGGATGAACATGACATGCTGTTTGTTGGGAAGAAAACAGAGAGAAAGGAGAAACGAGGAGATAAAAGACTAAAAACAGATGAGAATCACATTCAATATCGAAAATATCACTTACACATATCTTTTCAGGCTATTGCTTGCATTTTCCACGAAACACAAAATCCACCTCTATCTTTGTGTGAAAACTTGAGGAAAACTACAGCCAGACTATGCTTCTTATTTTAACCACGGCACATACCACAGCTCTGAAAGGACACGCTATGTTATCACATGGTTGTCACAAAAAGTGCAACAAGAGCAAGCTCTGTTTACACAATTCAGCAGCAGAACACAGACAGTCAACTTTGTGTCAGCTAAATGTAATAGAATTAAGACTACTGAACAGAGAATTTAAAAAAAAAAAAGAAAAAGAAAAGAACAAAAAACTGACCACAGTGAACCAAAAAAATTAAATCAAGTCGATGTGACTGTGGTCAAGGCAAAACATCACTGCTCACAGAACTGGCAATGGGTTTTGTCACAGATCACGCAATAGAGATCTGCTGCCCTCTTGTGTGGTAGCATGTAATGGCGGCACAAGGCTTGACCTGAAAACATTTGGTCATTTTATTCCATACAGCACATACTGTTAAAGATTTGAAAGGGACTATTAAAGGGATACACTAATTCAGCTCAATTTCATAATCATTTTCACACAAGCGAGATGGAATATTTTGCAAATGCTCAGGGTATATTATTGTCATAAATGGTGATGATTACTCTCAGCTGAAGATGGAAAGGTAGACATTCTTCATAGGGGAAATTTTCCAGTTACCACAGTGTGTAGAAGACATGTATATCTATCATGTGACATAAGCATAGAATACAGACATACCCTGACATTACAAGTGTAACAAACCAACCGTCACCACAGGCTGATCAGATCAGGCTGAAAAGAAACGTTGCAATCAAACAAGAAACGGTGATCATCAGATTCCTTATCAAAGGCCCCTTATGACAGTTGGCTGAGTGAGAGATGGACCCTCCCATCCCACATGTTGGTGATAATTAGACCCCTGATATCTGCACCAGGCTGAGCATAGAGTTTCCAACTACACCGGCTACAAAGTCTGCCACATTCTAGACTGCCTTGTGCTTCCTGAATGCTCAAGCTTATCCCTGGTTTATACAGTCATTTTTAACTCACTATTGATTTTAAGAGCAGTGAGCTGACAGGACATCTGAACATGCTTGCTTCAGTGTGTATACAACAGTAGAGTGGTGTACTTGTCAGACAAAAGCAAAAATACTGTAACATAGTGTAAATACACCAACTTGAGTGCAGCATTTATATAGCAGCTAAATATAAAATGCTTTCACTCTGCAGAACAACCCTTCTCCTAGAATTATACTATGAAACATTAATACCACCGTATTGTAATTTTTTATTTATTTATTTATTTTTTTTAACTTGTCTTGTCCAGCATCCTGACAGCAAAATGGTAGTCTGGCTGCCTTTTGGTGCTAAACAAATTTTGCTTTGCCAAAGGAAGCTTCATCGTATTGTAAATGGTTAAGGGGGAGCGAATATATAATGTAAAATAATGCATCATATCGTATAGGCAGGTTGTGTTTTGTAAGACAATTTTTATCTGGCACAAATATTGAGTAAGCTGTGTATAAAGGAAAAAGAAGAGAAAAGCAGGGAGGCAGCCTGGTGAAGTTTCTCCCACCAGCAGATGGTTCCAGTTGCCCAGGTGTTCTGTTGCTAGTAGCAACCCCTGCTGGCACAGTCCTTCCATGGCAGCTTGTAGAAATCCACCTCAAGTCAGTTTGGTGACAAAACTGACTTTTTTTTTTAACGTGCCTGCTTTATATATATATTTTCCTCACTGTTTTTCTTTAATTTGCAGCTCACAAAGTCTAAATCATCGTTAGTGTTCAATATACTGTTGAGCCACCCTTTACTCTATTAAGGCTGATAAATACATTTATTTGCCCATATCAAAGTGTGCAAATTGTGCTTCAGGCAAAATATAAAGAGTTACATCAACATCAAAGTTCTGAAACCTTAGGCTTTTTTCAGCAATGCTTATCTGTTTTAGGCATCTCATTCTGCATGCAGTGTTTTCACATTTTCACCATGCTGCAGAAATATATCCGGTAAATAGGCTATATTTAATTTCATAACAATTTATTTAAGTCACACTTGAATAACAATGATCATAATATTGGTAAACTATAGCAGTGTTAGTTTATGTATATCTGTATGTATGTATGAACTGTATGTATCTGTTTATTTATATATTTTCAATGTCAATCAATTAGATATCAGGTTTTTTCTTCACTAATTACTTTCCACTAATATTTTATGCTTTGCAGAATAGTCCAATTCTTTTATACATGGCATTATATTACCAAGAATATTTGCAATAATTACTCGTAATTAACTGCTTTTGGCCTAGTTATAGCACTAAAAGACCAAAATTTCTACCTAGATACCTACATAATAACTTGTTATTAAATCATTGATATTACCACTGAAGCGTTTGTAACTCAAAAAAAATAGGCTAATCGTATATCAATATCGATCAATAATATGTTTTCTTTGTGGAAATAGGCTTTTGGATACCATGCTAAAAATATATATTTATGATTAAACTTGTGTTTGACTGTAATATACATATATCTCACTCAAAATAATCCAGTTGGACGCATTTAAGTCTCGTATTGGAGTAATAATTCTTTGTTATAATAATTCTTGCATGCAAGGGTTACTTTGCACTAAAATCTTCTGGATGATTTATTCACATTTATTCAGAAATAAAACAAAAAATAAATACAATTTAAAAAAAACAAAAACAAGTAGCATGTCCAATGAATGACCAATATTAAGTTACAATTAAAAAAAAATAATAACAAAATTAATAAATAAATCATCTGCCTCAATGATTAAATGTGCAAAATTTTATATGCTTGAATAAGAAGAATTGGAAAAGAAAAGTGTTCGCTGTTTTTTTCAATGTGCATGATAAAGTGTTATTATACATATATATATTGGTTTATGTACATTTATAGCTGGTAGCTCTAAGACAAACATTCCTTTTGATTAAAACTCACATTCATTCTCAGTATTTTACATTTAAACACAAGACTTTATCTTGGAAACTACATACAACCTGATTTTTAACTTTGTTTGTCTTTTATAGTTACTTAAACTTGGTAAAGTTTCACTACTTTTATTCTGGAGCCATTTTACTTGTTTTTTATACTATATCAGCCTGTTGGTCACTGCTACAACTCCTAGCTCTTATGTTTACTTTAGTTAGGTGTCCCCAAAGGCAGCACCCTGATTAATTAGTATCCACTTTCCATTTACCCTAAACAGGACACATTTCTGCCGCCCTGGGTTACATTTATCTCGCTTTGAAGAGGGGAAGGTGCTGATCAAATGTCATCCTAATCTGTGAATGCAATCGGTGATGCTCCAAAACGCGGAAGCAGGTCAGGTTTGGTTATCTGGATCCAGGCATCTCTGTGTCCAACCCCGCCGTGAATGCAACTGAATGAGCGCGTGAGTGTGTGAGGCTTGGAGGGGGGAGCAGATCCGTCAGAACAGAAGTGACCGCTAGCTTCATGTCAACCAAACAGGCAGGACTGAACTAGCAAGAGCGGAGATCCTAACCGGGGGAAGAAGGAGAGGGAGAGCCAGAGGGAGAGTGAGGGGGCTGCTAGGAAAGGACACTGGGCGTTATTTCTCCACGTTTTAACCGACTGAACATTCCTCTCGATTTGGCTTCGTTTGTTTTGAGGACGAAGGGGCTCGGGAGTATCAACGGTAGTAAGGTTAGCTAGCCACCGCCATCTCTTCACCGTCGGAGCGATCGCCGTGTCTTCCACACCATGGGGAACGCCGCTACCGCCAAGAAGGGCAACGAGCTAGAGAGCGGTGAGTCTGGGATGTTGTTTGGCTTTGACGTTGTTTTAGGATGTTTTTAGGCGTTTGACACCTTGATAAGCGTCCACAAAGTAGCTAGCTAAACCGAAAACTGTCCCTAACTAGCAGCTCCAGTAAAGCAGGGAAGGGCCGTCCGTCATCCCCCGCATATTCATCCCACCGGACGCAAACATTCGCCCTTATTAACTGATATGTCACCGTGCCGGGACGCGATTTTGCAAATGAAATTCACTCAAGGCCTGTACGTGTTACCTAGCAGCATGAAGATCAGTGGATGTTATGCTTATGTTGGGTCCAAGGGGGTGGGGAAGGGGTGTACTGGCTGACAACCTGAACAGCTCATGAAAAACCTATTGTAGAGCTAGGACAACAATGCATAGCGATACAGTACACATACAGATTGTTTCACGCTGTAAAATACTGTAAACGTGCTAAGTGGAGCACAAGAAGGATCAAGCCAGATGACCACCTAGCCTGCTAACTTTAGCTATGAGGAGGGGGATTAGCCCTCTGAAGGCCCCTGTCATTTCATTGCCTCTTGATGGTGGTAGCTGCTCAGGCCTGTACATACACACTGACCCACTGCGTGTCACCGCTTAGATAACGATAAAAAAAAAGAAAACACGCCTGGCTTCCCTTCATCATCGTCTTTGCGGTGCTATCCTTCATATAGATGTAACAATAACAATGAGGATGCGGATCTTATGTTAAAGCATAAGCTGCAGCATTTGTAGCTAGCTGTATCATGCAAACTTTGCACTGGTGATTTTAAATCTGCAGCAGTGAACCACAAACCCATGACTAATTGATGTAAATGGCTAGTAAATTTTACAAGGATTCATTGTGATAGTGGTTCTGCCCTGAAGCTTCACTGCCACATTTTTATTCTTGGCTACATAAACAGAGCTTTGCTCTCAGTACAGCATCATGACCAAGTATGGTGAAGAAATGACAAATGGCCTCTTTCCATTCATAAAACCAGGACCTACTATGGTCTTCTCAGCATTCTCACACATGCATATAAACACTTTTGAATTGTGCCACTTATGCTTATTTAGGGTCTTTTTTTAATCTTGCTGTGGTAAGGGGTCGGCCACAGCTCACTTCTCACACTCAGCTTGTCATTGACTGGAGCAGCTTGTCATCAGACCTTCGTCAGAGGATAAGGGGTATTACAAGCTTTGAAAGGTTTGACGTACGTATCTCGGACTAGGCCAGTGTTACTTTGGACTCATATACTTTGATGTGTGCACTTGGTCACTGTTGAACATCCCGTGTGATAAATCATAAATGTTTCCCTGTAGCTGGTTGTTTTTTTTTTAATGGGCATAAGATGTAATTTCTTTAAATATGTCCATTTAATTTTAGGTTTATTTAAGATAGGATGGCCACAGATGTAGTGGAATAATCAACACTTTTCATGCATTTGCAGATCTTTAAAATACTGTGTTGAACTTTGTTTAAAGTAGTGTCATTGTAAGATGCAGTGAGTACATTCCTTTGTGAGATTTATTGACCTGTTGAGAGAGAACAGGCAGCCAGGCACAGTGAGCAGTGGCAACCAGACGCACTCAGGGAGACAGAGATGATCAGATCAGTAATAGTTCTCATACTACCACGTATTTCTTTTGAGTGTAACTGTGATCCCCGGATCCTGGGCCGTGGCTAACTGTTAAAACCATTTAAGCTGACACTCTGCCCTGAGCTGCAGATTTGTCTGGAGCATAGCTGCCCTAACAGGACGACCTGGTTACCTACAGTACTGTATATAGACCAGCTCTGTTATTTTCTGTACATCTGTCTTAAAATGGCACAACACTATCGCACTTACACATGGAGGTTAAACACTGGCCATCATGACACCTATTTACTTCACTTTGCAGATATATTATTGCACACTGTCATTTAACAGGGCAGACTGACATAAGTCGGCTATGTTATGGTTGACTTGATACTGGCTTCACTCTCAGGAAGGTTTTGGCTAACTTCTCTGGCTTTGGACCATTTCATTTGGCTGTCTCAGTCCAAAATGTTGGAAACATGCCTGTATAAACAACAGCGTGTGATGGGATGGGGAATACTTTGTCATCATTCAGGTTTTTTTTTTTTGTTTTTTTTTTTTTAATTCAAAGCTCTTCCTTAACAGCTTTGCCACATTGAATATAAACATGCAAAACATATAAAAAAATAATTAGTTATGAACAATGTGTGTGCAGAACAACCAGAAGCTCAGTGCACATGAGTTTATTGTATAATGACATGCATCAGATTTCATGGGACATTTTCACATTAGAACTTTATGTAGTGTATGTAAAACTTTGATACGGCTTTATACATTTAACAAATACTTGTCAAAAATGACATCACTGCCTGATCTTGCAGTGTTACTAGGAGACACAAGCTATAAAAAAACCCAAAACGTGACAGCAATTATTATATTTAGAAGAACTTCACACTGAATTAAAAGACTGAGAACAAATAGAAAGTACATGGTTTTAAGAATTTTTATGCTATTTTGTCATCAAAAGTAACCTCAGAATGTGTTCCTGTAGCACAGAGTATAATCTTTTCATCAGGCCTAATGTGCACGACTGAATTCCTGCACCATATCGTTTTGGTACACCTGTTTTCAAGACAGTCAGTCTCTGTTTAAATTCCTCAGCACAGTGTCAACTATGTTTTCATTCCGTACGTCGTGTTGCTTTATTCACAACATATGCTTCATGTTTGTTGATGTGTTTTACTTGTTGTTATGTACATGAACTCTATATTTCTCTCTGTCTTCTCTTCCGTATCATCCCATCCATGTGGGTGATTGTTCCTGCAAAACCTTGGTGATCAATAGAGACTTTTGGTATGCTCATTCCTCCAAAAGATGACCAGAATGACTGAACAGCATTGGTCTCAGTGTGAAAACTTGCTGGATGTGCTTGCTTTTTATTGTATGCGTTGATAATAAGTCGTGTTTTTGTTATCCACATTCTCTCAATCTGGATATCTGATGTCTGCTGTGTTTCCCATACATTGGTTTGTCTTTGCTTACTGTTTTTTTTTTTTTGCTGTGTAATAGCTTTCCCTCAAATTGTGAAAAGTGATGCACAAGATGCTCAGAGAGGCTCACCCTGTAAATCTCAGTATTGTGTTCTCCCCCCTATTAAAATTAGACTATTAACACAAAAGAAACATATTCTGAGTCTCTTGGCATGCATTACTTGTCCACTTGTCTTGGATGTTGTTTTGTGTTTGTTTTGTCATGTGAACTCATTAGATCAAAGGATGTGATATTTCTAATTTATATCCAGATGAGAGATGACTTCTCCCATATATTTCTCCTTCTCCAGTTTATTTTCATTTTCCAAAGTTCTTCCTTTTGCCCTCTGAAACTTTAGCATTATGCCAGTACTGTCCAAAACCCAAATGTCTTTTTCATGCCAGTAATCCAGTCTGAAAACCTGTATGCTTACTGTGTCTGTCTGCACTTTTTTTTTTTTTTAGTCAAAGAATTTCTAGCCAAAGCCAAAGAAGACTTCTTACGTAAATGGGAATGCCCACCACAGGTCAGAATTAAAAAAAGATGAACTTCAAAATGTACAGTTCTTTTGTCCACTGATCAGACTCACATATAACTCTGTTATTCCCACAGAGCACAACGTGCCTAGATGATTTTGAGAGATTAAAGACCCTGGGTACTGGCTCGTTCGGAAGAGTCATGCTGGTGAAACATAAAGGAACAGAGCAATACTTTGCCATGAAAATCTTGGACAAGCAGAAGGTCAGTGGATATGAGTTTATTTAACAGCTTCAAACATTTTCACATCATTTTTTTAATTTAATGCTTAGTACATGTAACGAATACCTTTAAAAAAAAAATAACCACAACTTCTTATAGAAGCATTATGGGATTACTGGAGGACACAAGTTTAAAAGAGAACAGTCTAAAAACTATGGTTATCTCTGTTGCTAGTTAGGTTTGCTTGACAAGGTCATGTTATCTCTCTGAATCTGTTAGGTGGTGAAACTCAAGCAAATAGAACACACATTAAATGAGAAGAGGATATTACAGGCTGTGAGCTTCCCGTTTCTTGTCAAACTTGAGTATGCGTTTAAGGTAAAGTGTGCTTTTTTTTTCCTGTAGTAATTTAAATTCCTGTGTTTAGTTGTCGCCAAGGTATAAGTGACTTTTTACTCTTCTCTATTTAGGACAACTCCAATTTGTACATGGTGATGGAGTATGTTCCTGGGGGAGAGATGTTCTCACACCTAAGACGAATTGGAAGATTCAGGTGAGTGGTTTTTTTTCCCAGCTACTCTTTAATAATAGATGCACACTTAATTTAATCTCCTGTTCTTGACAACTCTAAACATGCGTTTCTGCCCTTCTCCAGTGAACCACATGCACGGTTTTATGCTGCCCAGATAGTGCTGACATTCGAGTACCTCCATTCACTAGATCTCATATACAGAGATCTGAAACCTGAGAATCTTCTCATCGACCACCATGGCTACATTCAGGTGAGCCACAGTACAAAGGAGCCTTTGTTTATATTTTCACACTTTGCTTTGGTTTTAAATCCTGTGTATGCTCCTGATTCTTAGGTGACAGACTTTGGATTTGCCAAGCGGGTAAAAGGCAGGACCTGGACGTTGTGTGGGACACCGGAGTACCTAGCGCCAGAAATCATTCTCAGCAAAGTACGGATATTTTATTGAAATGAATGAATGAAGTTCTGTGTAATCAAACCTAAAACTGTTGTAACAATTGTGTATTTTCATTTGCAAGTGAAGTTCCTTTTTAGACTTACCATTATTTCTTATGGACCAACAAGAAAAGTCTGAGACAAATGCACATTCAAATCAGTATCCTCAACAATTCAGTGTAAATGCAAGTTGTACTTATATTTATGAGCTTCTTTTTTTTGTATAATTCACACTACTCCACCACAACAATATTTATGTTAGCATAAGAAGAAGCTACAGTTGGTGTACATAAAAATCATTAGCCAAAGTAAGTGACTTTGGTTGTGGAAAAGTGTCCATCAAAAAGGTAAATAAGAAGATGACTACATTTCAGTGCTTGGATTATATGAAAATGCTGGCAGTATTTGTCATTGGAGAGGCATGTAATTGTAGGGAAGGATGTTGTAGATAAGTCAGTGAAAGTTGCAGAACAGCAGTCACCCTTATCTACAACGGAAATGTAGACTTGAGCATCACACATGTAACAATATATATATATGACAAATATTAGATGAGTCTGTTTTCAACTAATATATCAGACATGACATAACAGATGTTATAACTATAAATTATTCATGTTGTACAGTTTAAGTGTGATGTATCTTGAATCATTACCTGATGAAAATGTGATAGTTAATATTTTTTATGTATGCATTTTAGTTTGTCTTTTAGTTATTCGTGTATCTGACTTGGCTCTTTCAGGGCTATAACAAAGCTGTGGACTGGTGGGCCCTGGGCGTCCTTATCTATGAAATGGCAGCTGGCTACCCTCCATTTTTTGCAGATCAGCCTATTCAGATCTATGAGAAAATTGTGTCTGGAAAGGTAAGCTGCTATTTATTAAAATTATTATTACCTGATTGAAATATGTTTTTGTACTATAGATACATAAATTTTCTATTACTCCAAATCTTACTGTGAAGTAAAAATTTATTAAAATCTTGCCTCCAGGTACGATTCCCATCCCACTTCAGCTCCGATTTGAAAGATCTGTTGAGAAACCTGCTGCAGGTGGATCTGACCAAACGTTATGGCAACCTGAAGAACGGAGTCAGCGACATCAAGGGCCATAAATGGTTTGCCACAACAGACTGGATTGCCATCTATGAGAGAAAGGCAAGGCAACTTTCATGTTTGGTAGTGAAAAAAACAGTATCACCCCAGTTAAAACCAAGTTAATTAGATATTGATTTGTTGAGATTGATTTTTAGGTAGTTGTAAAATTTCCAAAAATTATGCTGTAAAAGTCTTTTTATACTAGACAGTGTTGTCTCATGAAAGTTATCTAAAGGGCTGTCCAAAAATTGTGTTTTATGATCATGACATGGAGCACAGGGCTTGTATTGTTTCACTGCTTGTGTGATCGGTGATTTTACAACAGTACAGTGAGAGTGGCTATTCTCATTTGGAAATCTCCCAGCTCCACTGCTGGCTGCCGTCTGTGCCACATGCCATTTAGCACGATGACAGTGATAATGGAGTGTTTCGATTAATCAAAATGGATATTTTGCTGAGGCTTAAACTCATTGATCTATTTATAGTGTTAATCTAACCTCAAATGCATCCCTAAATCTGCATCTTAATAGATTATTTTTTTTCCTTAGCAGTGAATATAACGTTGCCAGTTTATTTCCACTACACAGAATGTTTAGTACTCTGAAGTAGTAATCAGAATAGCAGAACTGTAATCTATGGATAAGCCCTCTGCTAGCAAGCTAGCATGAAAGATAACAATGCATAATTTTAGATATTTTGCTTGAAAAGCTTTGGAAATGTTTTATGAAGAAGAAAATTGAATGTTACACTTAGAGAATACATACAGTGGGTTTCGATGAGATGTAAACGGCTTTCTTTGTTTACATGAAAATCTAGAGCAGCCTTTAAATGATTAATAGAGTCCGTACTCGAGTGTAACTTCCCCCCATTTTGAGTCTGACTCCACCCACTGTGTGTTTCTGAACACTGGTGCAAAGTTAGAAAGAGACTGAGAGGAGAAATATCAGGTGCTGAATGCCCAAATGTGGGACACATGACAGGAGTAGTTCAGGGGCTGACCTATGACGGAGAACTGCAAAATGCCTGTGCAGAACCGTATGAGGCTCTGAAGGGGCTGGTTTGAGTATTTGTGCTGGATGTACCACCTCTAAAGAATGCCTGCCTCACAAAAAACATGTGGTGTTATGTCACTAAACTGTTTTAATGTATTATTTGGGATTCCGAGTGACAAACAAATGAACAAACCAATGGCAGCGGTTTTACAGAGCAAAATCGCTGCCCCCATGTGAGCCTAGTGGTTCCACAGAGTGATGTAACAGATTGAAATGTCAGAAAATGGATGAGGTTTAGCAGATTCTGACTGAAAGACAGGTGGACTGAACACCTGATGATAATAAGGGATGTGGAGTCATACTAAATGTTTGACTCATTGAGGTTGAAGGCATCAAGATTTTAGAAGAGGAAGTGTCATGAGCTGTTTTTGCCTATAAAATGCAGATTTTTGTGTATTTGTCACTTTTTTATTATGTATATTGTCACCAGTATTGCTATGCTTCATATGATTAAACTTCAGTTTATCATTGTTTTTAGTGATTAGTCTCACCATAAATTAAAGGATGCACCTCCACAAGGCCTCACAGTCATGTAATTCAATCAAATGCTCTATCTCGCAATGTTTGGAAAAAGAAAAATGTCCCATTTTTATTGATTTACTCAAAAATGTAATGTGTTCTTCCTTGGCCTGTGCCTTGCCCTTCATGAAAATCAGTTGCATAATCATGTTCAAACAAACCAGACAACCAACAAAGAGAAAGCAACATCCTTTGTGGAGGTGGATAACTATGGTAGTTTATCTGAACAGTCGGAAAATAATCTGGTTTAATACCTAGTAAAATAATTATTTTTGGAAGGCTGTTATTATAGGACTGATAAATGACTGTTTGAAATGGATCATTACAAAATAAAAGCCTCTGAAGATATTTGGAAAATTCAGTTCGCACACAAACACACTTGTAAGCATTTTGTGTTATAGCTCACCATATCTCTGCCATCATTGTCTTTTCTTTGACAGTCAAACACTAGATGTTTAGTAAATAAAGAGTTGCGGTATGTGGATTGACAACTTTGAGGAAATGGCACACACCCAAGACATTATATTGGTGTGAGGACAAGAGTTTGAACCTAATATTCTGCTTTTCCTTACACCCACACAGTTCTGATTCACAAAGACTTTAAACATCATAAAATGCCCTTTCTTCTCACAATAAGACAATTTGTATGTGAAATATGAGCCCATGCAATTATATAGCAAAAGCTTTAGGTTCAGATTTAGGAGGATTTAAGGAGATTTAACAGTGATATAAGTGACACTCAGCAAAAAGAGGTACTGTGTAATACAGGCAAAACTAAAATTCCTGTATTCATTTATTTATTTATTTTACATACTAGCCAAAATTTGTATGTTTTGAATGGGGGTAAATTTACATGAAAACAAACTAATCATGCGTTTTCCAAACAAGTAGACTCCCTCATGTTCACAATTTTAGTGAATACTGCAGCCCTAGTTCATTGTACAGAGAGATTGATTCAGTAGTGTTGCATTGTGGCTTTTTTTTTTTTTTTTTTAACGTTCAGTAATAAACAAAATAATGGGTGTTTTACTCATTAAAGAATATGTTCTAGACAGGCTACACTTATTTGATGCTGACTTTACAGTTTACACTTGGTCTTCTCTGTCTTTTTTTCTGTATTTTCCAATGCCAGGTACAGTGCTGTGCGTTCTTTAAAGTTAGACCTTCTTGACCTTTCCCAGAAAAATAACTGCTTTCCCTTTTTCTGTCATGGTCTGTCCACTGACTGAAAGTGATGAGTGAAACATAAATTCTGCCTAATGAAATCAGTCCTGCTCTTTTTTCTCTCTCTTTTAGGTGGAAGCCCCATTCATACCAAAGTGCAGAGGCCCAGGGGACACCAGCAACTTTGACGACTACGAGGAAGAGGAAATCCGCGTTTCTTTAACAGAAAAATGTGCAAAGGAGTTTGCGGAGTTTTAGGATGTGAGAACATGGATATATCAGGGAAAAAAGGGGATCTTTGCACTCTTCTAAAGACTTGGGATGGAGCAGAGACCATTGTTTTTCAGATCTACAACATAGTCCTTTCATTCCACAAGGCTGAAAGAGGTCGCCATGATCCTTGGGTGCCGATAACCTCTCACCGTCACGTACACCTGCTATTAAAGCAGACACACCACTTGTTTCTTTTTGTTTTCTTTCTTTTTCTACCTACTCACCAGTTTTGTTTTACTTTTTTTTTTTTTTTTTTTTTTACTTTGAAGCAGTTAGTCTTGGATGTTGTAATCCCCTTTTAAAATGTGATATTTTTCAATTTATGAGGAAAAACTGAGACAATGGCCAATAATAGCTCACGCATGGTAACTGACTTGTCTGTGGCAGTTTGACACACAGTTCTGTGGGTTGTAGGGATTTCCCTCTAGATGTCAGCGATGTATATTAAATGGTCTGTTACAGGTCTACGTTACATAGGCTATTGTAAAGTTTTGGCCAGCTTTCAGAGGTAGTATTGTCCTATGTGCATATCATGTCAGTTTTGTAAAACATTTGAACACGTTCAGTGTTTTAAATCATGACCAAATAGAAAATATTGGGTGACACAAGAAGAGAGGTTTTTCCTTTCTTTGCTTTTGCCTTAGAAAGCCAAGTCCTCAGACCTCCACAGAAGCATCTATTCACTGTCTTCTTGGTATTCTGATCCAGGCACAGCAAGCCATTGTAGAAAATGACAAACCTTGTTACATTAGTAAAATGCAGATCAAGTTGTTTGTTTGATCCTTTTGGGTCTGTTAGTTACATGTAAAATTCGTCATTTGGTATCTTACTACTTTTTGTCGCTATGTCTAACATTATAGTCATATTGGCCCTAGATTTCAGGTCTGCTTATGAAGACCTTTTGTTACGAGTCTGTGGAACAATGTGACTTTAGTCTATGGAAAAGACTTAAGTGAAATCCTTTTATAGGATTGCCATTAAGTGTAATGTAAAGTTGAGAAGCTCAGTGTGTAGTGCTGCGGCTTTGTGCCTCAGCAGTTTTGGTTAAATCTTAAAATTAAATACAGAATTTATAATGACGATGTTTTCAAATTTTAATGACATAGGGACACAAAACTACAACTTTACCAACACCCCCCCCCCCTTTACCTTCCATGAACAAATCTTTGTTTCATTCTTATCAAAGAATGTAGATTTGCCATTTATAGGTATGCATATTTGAAAGCTTGATTTCAAGGTACAGTTTTCCTCACAATACACTGGCTAAAATAAAGACTGCTCCTTTGTATCACATGTAACCCTGTTATTGTTAAGCTCATTACATTATACGTATAAGCATTGTTTCATATATGTTTTTATTTATACACATTAGAGATGCTAATAAATTTTATTTTTAAAAGTGTTCGTGTGCCATTTGCCTTGCATTGTTCAGTGTTTTACACTATTTGCAACGTTTCCAACATGTAAGTAGTTGGGGGAAATGTAGAAATTTGATCCATCCATCCAACCATCCATCCATCTTCTGCTCCCGTTTTATCCTCACTAGGGTCACGATCCACTAATATAATTTCATGCATTTCCTTTGTAAACAACACGCTTCTGTGTCAGAATAACGTTTTAAAAAGCTTATATCGGAAGGAGATGTATTTATGGACTTTTGGACTCGCCGTAGCCTCTATCGTTACAATGGATTTATGGGTAATGTAGTGTCACAGCACACGTGGGCTGTGGCGTTACTCATTTGAAATTTGCAGAAACATGGCGGGGCTAGAGCTGCTGTCTGATCAAGGATACCGTTTAGATGGAAGAAAGGCAACCGAGCTACGGAAGGTCCAGGCTCGTATGGGTGTGTTTGCGCAGGCCGATGGCTCTGCGTATTTGGAGCAGGGCAATACTAAAGCCCTGGCTGTTGTGTACGGTCCACATGAAGTAAGTAGCATCAAGCTAACAGGCACAAACTGCAAGGCTAATAAATGTTAACATATTTCATTAGCAGGTGAATAATCTAGCGTTTCTGATATAAGATTAAAGTAGTACGACCGACAGTGACTTGTGTTAACTTGTTTGTGTGTTAATATGTTGCAAGTGGGTTTAAATGAGGGACTTACTAAACAGAATGACAGTAGTTGCTCTGGTTACGGTACCATAACCTCTGTCTTCGGTTTATACTTCTGTCATTAGGTTTACAAACGTGTACCCAATTTGGAGGAAAAATTAAAGGATTTTCTACGAGCCAGGGATGGGAGGGGTTGGGTTGTGTTCTTAACCCTAACTTTATTGTGATTCTGTTTTATTCCAACGTAATTTCACCTCAAATGAGTGTCATTCGGTGTTAATTCTTTACACAAAACGTGTACACTTTTGTAAATCGAATGACGAGTATAGACCGAAGGAAGCTGTTATTGTACCGTAACCACAACGACTACTGTCATTCGGCTTAGGGCAGTGTTTTTCAACCTTGGGGTCGGGACCCCAAATTTGTAGTAACTGATTTAAAACAAAACAAAAACAAAACAAAAAACTTACGATTAAAAAAAAAATATGGAGAGTTGAGACACACAATCACAATACAAGACAAACTCTGAAACCGAAACACTGTGGTAATGTTTATCTTGAGTTGACCTGTTACCTTTATCGGTTTACGGTTAACTCGGCCAAGTCAACTCGTCCCCCGGTCATTGAAAGTGGGACGATTTTTACATGGGGCAGTTAACCGTGGGACGAGTTGTCCTGTTACCTTTATCTTTATGCTGAGCTCTTGCAACTCGTTTCCAATGCAGTATTTTTGCAAATGGCAAATAAACTGATTCTGATTTCAAATTTTCATTGTAGCCAGTTTCAGATGCTGCCGCTCTTTCATCATTCACAGTTTGAGTTATTGTTTGTTCAGTATTAATTATCAGCCTTGTAAACACAAGCTGGACTGACTGTACATATCTTGACCAAGAAAAATAAAACTCTCACTTTGTGTTGTAATCTGAACCTGGCTTTTCTGCCTCTGTCCATAATGATAAATAATATACAGCCTAAATGTTGTCTAAAATTAATGTTTATTTACAACATAGTATAGCAAACTTTTACATGACCAAAACCAAATAAATTTGAGCAAAAACAATGTCTCAGTTTTGAATGTCTGGGGTCACCAGAAATTTGTGACGTTAAAATGGGGTCAAGAGCCAAAAAAGGTTGAGAACCACTGGCTTAGGAAGTCCCTAATGGTAGGTTGTTGTTTTTTTGTTGTTGTTTTTTTTACATGTCTGTGCATTACTGCAGGTAGGAAAGTTCTTTCATTTGTGTTAAAATAATGTAAGTACATCGTCTATGCTAAACGTAGATGTACTTGCATTATTTAGTTGTACGTGAAGAGCATCAGCACCACAGTAGTGGTTTGCACATCTTCAAAGGCCAAAACATGGAATACAACATTTTCAGAATTGATTATAGAGGCTAATGTTTTTTGGATATGTTGCAAATATGTAATTCCATCCATCCATCCATCCATTTTCTTCCGCTTATCCGGGGCCGGGTCGCGGGGGCAACAGTCTAAGCAGGGATGCC
>JAQQZY010000010.1:19999963-20018274 GCA_030068375.1 Ostorhinchus rueppellii | reverse complement strand
TATAGTGGGATCTAATGGATCTGCGCTGACCTGGTGTTACTAAAAGCAGGCGACAGAATAATAGTGTTCGCAGGGATACATCACAACAAGTGCATTTGCTCTTACCTGCTTTATCATAGAGAATATGGGACCTCTGAAGACCCTCCTTCACATGCTCCTCCTTCACCACTATTTCCAGAGATGAAGTGTCAGGTGTTACTGCATTAGCCAAGCTCACCTGAGCCTGAACAGCCAGCTGGAGACTATTGAGGCCCACCCTTGCGTCACCATCACAAAGGTAGGCTATGGTGTCGAGAGCTTTTTGTTCAATTAAAACCTTTGGCCTAAAAAAAAAAAAAAAAAGAAATGAATTACTAAAATAAATAAATAGCCCAAATCTTAAGTAACACTCCAATCCAATCTTATCTGCAAAGCACTTTAAAACAACCACAGTGGATCAAAGTGCTGTACAGAAAAATTAATAAAAACCAAATAGACGAAAATACAAGAATAGATTAATAACATAAAATGCTGTACAATTAAAAACAACAAAAAATAAGAACATTCCTTCATTATCACACCACAAAAAAGAATGTTAGCTATTCATAGCCATTATGATACTATATCATGTCTTTTTTTCATAGAACTTTTAGAGCTCAAGATGTCATTAATGAAAATCCACAATGCAAATTATATATATATATATATATATATATATATATATATACATATATACATATATATCAGACGTTCATCCTAAAACGCCTTAGTATCTAAGACATTGACTAAAATTAGACAAAGTGCTGGCATTGTCTTAATATTAGTAGGTCATCACTATTAAGACTACTTTTTAAAGTAGCTGTTAGCCTGTTTAGCTAAAAAAATTTGCAAAGTTATATCTAATTCTTTCAACTCCCATTGGACACAGGAAGCAAGGCTGTGCAGTTTCCATGGAGATTTTAACCCAAATAAAAATGAGTCATCCTTAGTCTTGCTTAAGCCCCACATTAGCTGGCATTACTCGTTGATCCTGCTGCATGTTACAGGCTACAGATTTCTGGGGATCTCAAACAATACACTTAAAATTCAATTACATTTCTGAAGCTCATCATCACATTTCATCTGCAGCTACCATGTTAACAGCTGCCTCACTGTCCACACCTCAACACCAAACCTCTTCTGTCAACATGTCCAGGCAAGAGCCACGGGGATTGTTGTGGCTATAACAACTGCTGGTAAACTCCTCCCATATGTTATCTAACAGAACCCAATAGCCACGATGAGTGGAGCAGGCCTCCAATCCACCAAAGACGTTGAGCAGTGGGATGACACCCTCATGACATGTCACACCAGAAGTTTCCCGAGGAGCACTTACTCATGTCCATCTGACTGGTCTTGATCTTTGGAATTTTCTGGATCACGACCCAGTACCCTGACCCCCAGTGTGGACACAGCCCTGTCCAGGATCGCGCCCATCGCTTCAACGGACAACCTCTCCAGGACCAGCACCCTACACCTGCTCAGCAGAGCGGCATTCACCTGGAAGGAAGGATTCTCTGTGGTCGCCCCGATCAGCGTCACCGTCCCACACTCAATGTGAGGAAGGAAGGTGTCCTACACATCAAACATAATCGAGCGGGGAGAAGAGTGTAAACAGGGGAGAAGAAGTAGAGAAAATAATGTCTATGAAGGGACTACGTCATCAAGGGTATGCATTTTTTCACTTCATGTATTTGCTCATTTCAAGTCATTATTTGCATCGTTTTTTTTATTTTATTAAGAATGCAAATGACAGGAAAATAAGATACACTTGACAAAACTGAACCCATCCACCTTCAATTAATTTATTCATTCATTAAGTTTCACGTGTAAAATAGCTGCACTTTTTAGCCTCACATGCTTATATAGTATATATAAGTTCCAAGAACTAAACAAAGGGATTGCTATGTATTGTTTAAAAGGGGATCAACCAAGTTTATTTTTAAGGTTTACACATTCTCATAAACGGTGTAGGCTGCAGACATGGCTCCAAGCTATTCATAACTATACATTGTTCTGTTTGTTGAGTGTGGTCTTAAGATTCTCTCAACAGTGTGCATTTTGGACCGAAGGCAAACAATCATTTTTAACCAGACTAAATTGGTCTTTTCTGGCTTAATACTCCACCTGTTGGGATTTGTTGAAGCGGTGAATTTCATCAATAAATAGGATGGTCTTCCTCTTGCACAGTCGAAGCTCATTCTGTGCCTGCTTGATTACCTCACGAACATCATTTACGGATGCACTGGTGGCTGATAGAGGGACAAAGCGGGCTGATCCATTCTTTTTACTGGTGCTGGCAATTATGTGAGCTAAAGTGGTCTGGAAAAAGAATAATAACATCAATAAACACAAACAAATAAGTCAAAATGTCTAATTTATGTAGTATGGTGTAAACTGATATATAACTCTAAAAACAATACACTAAAATTAAGTAAAATACCTGACATCTAGAATACTTTAATATGCCATTTTTTCCCCACGTCAAATAAGACACTATCCTTTCAGTCTGTCATAAATCATGTCTGCACTATAAATATAGAGCTCCTTAAAATAACAATGCAGTGGTGACACTGAAGAGATAAAGTGCTACTAAAGCATGTTGTTAAAGTAGTACGGGGAGCTACTGTACAATAAACCAGGCTTGAAGCATTGCATACCTAAGAAGTCATTAGCATGCTGTATTCAGTGCTGATAAAGAGAACAGTTGCAGGCATTGACCTGGCAGCCATAGATTGAATACCTCTGCCTTTCAACATGTGTAAATGTTTCACCTCTGTCTCTATCAAGTGCACCAGGCAATTAACAAGTAAAAAAAAAAAAAACAGATGCAGAAGGCAGAATTAGTTAGACTGTTCTCCTTGAGGAAAGACCTGGAGCTGTTCTGTTTTTTAGCTGATAACTTCCCATTCATGCAGTGCAGAACTACTTAAGACTTCCACAGTGTACTTCTACATCCAGAACATTAAAAACATTGACGCCTGACAAAGGGAAGACAATGCTTACAGTCTTTTTCACGGGAATCAGTTTCATATAATATGTGATTGATTGATTACAGCGATTATTCTCTCATTACCCGCAATGCGGATGCAAAGGGTATTGTTTTTGGTTCGGTTTATTTCTTTATTTGTTAACATTTGAGCAGCAAAACTATTGGATGAATACATTACCAAACTGAGTTTATAGATTGCCAGTGACCCAGAATAGATGTGGTTACATTTTGGGAAAAGTAGGTCAAAGTTCAAATTCTTTAAGAATTTTTAAAATCTGTTTTACTTTACTTATAATGGCCAAAATTTCTCTATGCTGTCTATGTCTATGTTTACATCAGCACATGTACAGACATGATGACATCACCTGGATCGATGCCAAAACAAACTACAATATGCATGAGGAGCAGGGTTTAATGTGCCTGGCACCACTTGTTTTTTCTGAACTGAAATTATTGTTATCATGATTGCAATATGGTTGCACCACGAATCTAGGCAGGATACAGTATGAATCCAAGGAGCAGCATTTTCATTACTTTTTAATGGTGAATAAATTATCAGGCCAAATTAAGTCACTAAGTCTATTAGTCTTGACATAACACATGCCCCCCACCTACACCAAAATAAAAAATAATAATTTAAAAATAACCTGACTGACAAAGGAGTGGATGACCTACAGGTTCACTATTTATTTCATTTTAAAATGTTTTTCAAATGTTATGAAGCACTGGGGGAGAAAAAGCAGCATAAAGATCAGTTCAATGTCTCTATTAAATGTAACCTAAATTTTCTCAAACCCCCACACAACAAAAAAATTAGCTGGTTCTTAAAAATGTATGCTAAATATGCTTTTTGTTCTAATCATTGTAATTAACTAACTGATCATTTGCTTACATCCCTTATTGAACTGAAAAAACTATTTATTACCACTACTCATAAAATTAATAATAATAATAATAAAAAAAAATAAAAAAAATGAATAATAATAATAATAATAATAATAATAATAATAACAACATCTGCAAAAACAAGAAGATACATTATATTTTATACAATGGGTGCACTAATTACTTCATTATTCATTTTCTAATTACACTAAACAATATATAGAAGTTTATCTTAATGCAAACTGTGGATAAAAATGATTGTGGATTTATAAGGATTTTGTAATAAAATCACAGCAAAATATTAATGAATGTTTACATTTTAGGGGGAATGTTAAGATTTAGCCTTGATGTTCTTATGTGAATAAGAGAATAACAGATTGAAGGAAGTGTGTACTGCATATGAAAAAGCATTGAGAATTACTATGGAGGTATGAAAACGTGTTATCTGCACACCTTTCCACATCCCGGTGGTCCCCAGAGGATCAGAGATGGTATTTCCTGAGAGTCCAGAAGTGACCGGAGGAGTGTTTGCTGGCCTACAACTTTAGTCTGACCAAAGTACTCCTCCAGTGTGTTTGGTCGTAGTATCTCTGCCAGGGGTTTATTCATTGTGAGCAGTGTGCGTAATGACAGTTCCTTTGATGCGTTCACTGTTGGCCCGTTGAATCCAGAGGGCTGGCTCTTCTGAACCTCTGTAGACCTGCCTGGTGGTCCCGCTTCCGTCTCCTCCGGCAAACTCCGTTTAACTCCCTTGTTAGCAGCAAGACCAGCGCTTGTTTTACTGAAGAATGGTCCGTTACGTTCATTTTGAGGAGAAACTTTACTCTTGTTTGTTTGGAACATGGAGAATACCGCTGTTGACGACGTACCTACTGAGGAGGAAGAGTGGACGGTGTTTTTGTTTACACTGGGACTGGACGGAACCTTTTCCGCATTAGTACGAGGTTTCTTCTCAGGAGGTCCATTTTCGCCTGCTGTGGACGGAGTACTGTCTGTACCGCCACCCAGCAGACAGACATCCAGGTGGCCATTAATTCTGTCCGTCCTAAAGTCTTTAAAACAGACGGGACACTGCACTGAATCTGGCGCTGCTGTCTTCTCGTTCGCCATGTTGACTCCCGCGAAACTTTTGACCCGTGGCCACGTGATCACAAATTGACCCCGTTTTCCTTGTTTATTTATCTATTTATTTATTATTATTGCTAATTTCATCTGAATTTTATACCATAATTTACGAGAGCAGATGTATAATTTGCAAGTGAATATGTTTAACCCAGTGCTTAGTAAAATTCCTTTTTATTTCGCTGTGACGTTCAAGTACCGTTGGGACATCCTAATGTGTATGTTGAATGCAACAAACACGAGTTAGCCTTCATAAATACGTGTACATGTGATATACTGGCTAGTTAGACATGCTTTAATGAAAGGAATTCAGTTCAAGTTTCATTTTTGGTCTTTATTTATTTATTTGGTTTATTTGATTATTTATTCATTTTGTGTTACCTTTATTTTTCTATTTATTTGTTTGACTTTTAAGAATGAATTTATGTTTAATTTTTATACATCTTTATGCTGATAGGCACTAAATTATTAACTGTTGTGTGGAAAAGAGGTGGGATTAAAAACTATACTTCCCCCCAATCCTTTTTGAATATGTGAATCAAATTATTATTTATTATATGTTGTTGTAAGGTTTCACTGTAAAGATCAAAGATATGCCACATGAGCACATATAGATGCTCAGATTTCTATTTAATCAGTGCATTTTTCTTTCTTGTTATTCTCACAAACACTGTTGGTTCTTCATTCATTACTCCTGTGTCTTACTTTCTCTTATCAGATAACCAACAATAAACAAGCTGGTCAACACCAGAGGTCATCCAGGTCTGGAGCAGAGTCTCAGACTTAAAGCTTGGCAGCCAAATCTCCCTTTAAGGGAGGATGGCCAAGATGAAGTCAGTCCATCAGTGTGCCAGCAGCAGAAACATGACCAAGCTGGCCACCTTGCGTTGCTTCTGGGAGATGAAGTCTGAAGCTAAGGTATTCACACAGTTCCATAATGACACATAACATCTCTAGGCAATGAGTATTAACATACAGTATGCTATTAAAAACCAGCTTTATTAAGCTGCAAATGGCGCTAAAAGACGATCAAGCAGAAAAGATTTGGATAGGTATTTTAGCAGCAGTTTAGTAGTTGATTGGTTAACAAAGACTACACTATGTTGTTAGAAAAAAATAATGCAGAACAAGTCACACAGAACCTTAATAAATTGCCGTTGAAGCTTAGTCTACTGTTAAATAAAGACTTTGTGACTTTGACAGACTTTGTGAGTAATCAAGACCAGTTTTGTTTCTTCCGTCCATGTCAGCAGGTTCACTCGAGCAGTGAGGGCACATCTCGTGTCCAGAAATGAGCTAATTATTGTGTTTGGCAGAGGTGTAGATGAAGCCAGTGGAGGCCAGAGAAGTTGCCAACATTCTAAACATTGCTTTGGTTGGCTTACGAGATGATGCATTCTTGGCCTTGTACTCGTTGGTTTTTCACACCCAAAATGTCATTACTGCACAGAAGAAGTGGATTTTAAACTCCCCATACAGTATAAATGATGTCTAACATTTTACTGCGAGTTGGATTTTATTCCAGTTCATAACTGAGTAATAAAGGAATCAAATGAATCCTCTAAACCATTTCTCATAATTCAGTTTGGTAAACAATATAAGTTTTTATAAAGTCACCCAGCATGTTGAGCAAAGGAAGCCATGTGACAGAGTGATAGGCTATTTGGAGCAGTAATCCTATAGCAGTGGCTATTTATTTACACCACATCCTAGTCAGTGTTGACAGGGAGGCCAGACCCCCTTTTCAGAGTTTTCTCAGTTTTTAATGTCAGTATTGTATCAAAAATGACTTGTTTCCTGCTGACCTTATACCACTGAGAGAAGAATGAGGAGAAACATATCAAAATGAAAGGCCTGCTTTCAAGTGCAGAAAAGGAGGAAAGATTAGCATGAGAGAGAGCTTGTCTGTCAGACACCCTCTGCTGGCACCTGTCCTTCTTTTGTCATGGGGACAAACCCCCTGTCCTTTAGCCTGTCCTGCCTGGCCTAAGTGTTGATGGGAGTGGAAGGTTGACTGAATTAACAGAGCTGTTGAGCATAGTGTGGTGTTAATATTTGGGCGGTTCTTGCCCTGAAAAGAACCTGCCATCTCCTCTATTCCTCCACTTGAAACTCCGCGCCTTAAGCTCATAGTAAATCTCTGTACGTAAAGATAAGTAAAGCAAGGTTATAGAAGACCGATGAAGAGTAAAGTTAAAGTCATGAGGAACTTTGTCGCAGGCTGGGACATTTGGCTACTGAACAGCATGTGTCGGGTTGCCTCCTTCGTTTGGCGCAGGCTGAGTGATTTACTCTGCTACCGGAGGAGGCACAGAACATCCACTCAGGTATAATGCTGTATGATTTGATGAATAACATTCTGTTCTCATTTTTTAGGAAACACTAATTTATTAACAAAGGACATTACAGATTTAGCTACTCTGCAGGGACATCCATATTTTTCTTGGGACAGTAGATCATAACAAGAGATTAATCAGTTCTGTTTATTCTTTGGGCTATTCTTATTGGCATCTTGGGAGAAGCTTGGAGGCAAATTAAGCATCTAAACACATCAATTATAACTGACGCTCAACAACATTTTGAATTCTGTGGCCAGCATCCAGCTCACCTGTCTTATTATACACAGTACACATGTTGGCATCAGGGAGTAGAACTGCTTTTGAAGAGCATTGTAGCATCATGTTTCATGAGAATGCCTCTCAGCCATTTCTTAAGATGGGGACAATTTTGGCAGCTGACTGAAATGGGTGTCCTTCAGTCATAGTTATAATCACTTTTACCTCATCAATACACATACTGCATAGCACGCAAGCATTCTTAGTCATGTTATTTAATTTAAATGCTGTTCTTGTCTTTTTTTTATTCAGAAAGAATAGAAAACTGGTATATTTCTCTACTTTATTTATATTTGAGGGGCTCTTTGTGTTTATGGATGCACCCTACTGAAATAGTATTAGATGTTTTAATGTGTCTGATCATTTTCTAAGACATTATCCATTTTTTGTTGTATTTATACCTTTCCTTTTTTGTAGGTGCATGAAGTAGTGGCATTTTTGGTGCATTTTATCCATGTTTTTTAATACCTTGCTTTTGCATTTCTTACCTATTCAATCCTGCATCTAAATGTCATGTTTATTTTAGCAAATGAGCTTGACAAAGGGGGGATCATCCTTTCAGCTGTAATGTAATTCTGTGAATAAGAGTGAAAAGATATATTGATAATTAAAAAATATTAAGGATAAAACACAAGGTAAGAGGTTTAATGATGTGTATGTCTGTAGAGTCAATCATATTTGCGAAAATACAATGAACTCAAGCGGCAGAGTGTGTCAGGGATGCTGTTAATTTTGCAGTAAGTTGGAAAGGCTTCTGCTGCCATCTGGTGCTGAAAACTTTGCTGCTGTGAGATAGCGTTACTTGAAGAGCAGGGCTGTATTGTTCCAGAACTGCCCACAAGATGAGTAAAAAGCTTCTGAAACTCTATTTTTCTGCACCTTTCTGACACCACATAATGATTTTAAATCATATAATTTTACATCAGGGATGCATAGGTGTAGAAATGAATAGAGAAATACAACAGATTTCAGTCAACCACTTTTCCAGTTTTCCGAGAAAGTAAGTGTCAGTGATATTTGTTATTATCCTTTAAAAACTACAGCTTGACTTCTTATTTTAGTTTTTCCGTTAAATACACTTATTTATCTTTCACAACTTTCAAAGAAGTGCCACCTTAGCTGTATCACATTGTAAAATGGCTATTTCTGCTTTGAGAATTCCGCCTCAGACATTCTGTAGTTATCCTTAATGCTGTTGGAGAATGCATCATAGATAAGCTGAAGCTCTCTCACCCTCTCTTGTTTCTCGCATTCATCTCTTGGCATTTGAAGGATTCACACTGACATTTACTGTAGGATACTCGGGAGTGTGTGACTAAGCTCTTCATATGTAACCTGGTGCTTTCCGTCACTAAACATTTTTATGACGTCCCCCAGTGTAAAGTGCGTCTTATATTTCCATGCTGTTAATAATAGAGCATCTGGGAACATCTTTTTGAAGTACAAGCGGAGTACTACAGTTGGGTATTACTCAAATATACAGAGGTTTACTTTTTATGGACTGAAATAAGAAACTTTGTACATTGAATTAATCAGGGTGATACTTGCACATGTTTGAATGTGTGATCCATATTTAAACAATTTCAACATGAATACATTTAATTTTTTTCAGAAAAATATTGATAAACCGTAGATTACCTTTAAAAGTAAACGGAAAAATGTAATTATCTGGGGGTTTCCTTAGTCCTTTTCTTAGCTTAATATTTCAGTTGTTTAACAGTCAAACATGTAATATTTACATTTTAATATAAACTGTATAAAACTGCAAAATTGTTAGACTATTATATAATTATTTACTATCTTTAAAAATAAAATGATTATAACTATAATGATGCTACTATGTGTGTTCTGCATTGATTCTTCCTCATGTGTATGTATTTATTTGCAAACAACACAGTATTTGTTTGGTTCCTGTTTCTTGACTCCCTTTTTTCTTATTGGTTAGAAGAACTCCTCTGTGGAAATGTGGATTATGCTTCACAATTTGTGAGACGTAATATTATCAAGTGTTGTGTAACCCCTTTTCATCTAGTATGAATACAGAAAAAATTCAATTTTATCCTTGCTTTGTAATGAAAGGATTTTTTTTTGGGGTGGAGCATACCTTTAATCAGATTTAGTAGTGCTCTGATTACTTGTTCATCCTAAAGATGAACATTGCCACCTGCTGTTGAAAGAAAAATATGCTAAAAAATAATTGTGGACACTGAGTTACACGCAGTTTAGTGTGTTTAATTCCATAAATAATCCAAGCATGTTCAGTGTCCCTCAGCTGCTCCAGAGTCAATGTGATAGCAGGTACATCTATCATGTTTTACAAGACATACTAGTATTTATGCACGTGTGTGGGGAAGTAATGTATTAAGCATTACTTACATTATCTAACGTAATCTTATAACCTTATAAACAGAATGAAAAAGTCTGTCAAAGTGCAGCAGCAAAATGTGTTTACATGCCAAGAGATGACGCAGAGAGAGCATTGAGATGTCTAAGACTTTAGCATGAGGTGTTGGGTTTCATGGCTGCCACACACTTTCAAGTGCACAACTTTCCAAGAGAAAGTGCAGCCAGGGCTGGCAGCCTGAGTGACGTGAGACTGGAGGCTGAAGGGGTGACTGGACACTAGCCATGGCCCAGCTCTGGTACTTCTCAGGACATTGTGTTCTTTATAAGAGAGGCACTTGTTTCATGCCCCGTGCCCAAGTAAATGATCTAACATGGTGGGTCATGCAGGTCGTCTGAGACATGATTGAAACAATAATAATAATTACAATAATAAAAATGCTTGTTTGGCATTTATGTTTAATTAGTTATTTTGCAAGATTAAAATGTTAAAAACTAAAGCAGCTTTTTGCATGCACAGACCCATAAATCACAAACAATTCTTACGTATCATGCCTTGATATCTCATGATGAAATATCAATAGCAACCTCTTCATCCTTACAGTATTGTTTTGTTATTTATAGTATAAGTTAGGTTTATGTGACACTTTTCTACGTATTCAAATACATTTTAAGAACAGAAAAAAACAGATCCAGTTTCACAACCATTTGGTTTGCAATGCATGCATGGCGAAAAGGTTTAAGTTTTACTATTTAAAGAAGCTAAGCCTCTTGCTGTATATCAATTTACCTTTAAATTTTTTTCCCTTCTTCATGTTCTTATGTCAGTAGGAGGTCAAACTGTAAAGGCACCAGGACACAAACATGTACAGAAGTTTGTTATGAATTATATAAACTACATTGCCTTAAAACATCCTGATAATTTTGCTGTCACATTAACAAAACAACATTTCCCTCATGCAGCAGTAGACAGAGCAGTGACATCTCAGCCTCTGTGTACTAATACAGCTTCTTGGCAGTGGAGGTGAGAGAGGACTGTGAGCATTGCCCATGATGCTGTTACTTTCTTTGGCCCCAGTTTCATCGTAAAGTGTAAGTGATACAAACTTGATATTTGCTTTATGTCATACAACTTAGAGGCCAAGGGTCTGTTTATAAACCATGCAGGGTTTAATCACCTTAAAATGCTCCCCTACCTCTAAGTAATACAGCACATAATCTGACAGTGTTTAGTTATGCATGCTAACTTTTAACATGTAGCAGATCAAAGCCCAGCTGGCAATGTGTTGTTTACTGACAATATCATGTTGCAGGATCCAACACAGGTATTGTCAATTTTTCCTTTTTTTAAAACCTTATTTAAAAAAAAGGGTTTATTTCACTGGCACAAGCCAACATAAATAAGTTTGCTATTCATGCACCGCAAATTCACACAACATGCTACAAATGACCTACGTTGTCTGTCATCTGTTGGCATCCAAGGACAGGTGTAAGCGTCTCTGTCTCCTCCTGAGTGATTGATGGTTGGTTTCATTCCCATCTGTTTCTGCCCCGGCAGAGTCATTTGTTCTTTCCACCGTAGCCATCTTACAAGAGTGAACCCAGATGAAAATAAAAATACAAGGGAATGCGGTCCTTGGAGTCTCGCCATTATAGGAAAATTACTGAAGGCTTTGCACAAAGCAGCACTGGTTCCTATCTATAGTAAATATCAGAAAAGAATAACATGCATCATGGTGGGGTGACTTGACATTAAATATAAGTTGACAGGTCAGCTCCTTACAGTCTACCGTGTCTGCCAAGTTCTCACCCTTCATTGGTTATTGCAATCGTGAACCCAGATTTTGGCTTGAGTGTGTGAGTCACCTCAGCCAAACTCACCTCACAGTTTGGCTGAGGTCACTATGGTCCAGTTTGCAATCTATGTCTCTGTTGTCAGAATCATTTCATGGTGGCTTGAGCAGAGTTGGATTCCCTTTACTCTCTGTCATCACTAGATTTAGAAGTTTGTGAAGGGGAAGTTTTCAGATCGCAGGTCAGATTGACCTGCAGATGCATTGCTGCTTCTGCTTTCTTTAATGATTTTGACTCCAGCATTCACTGTCTGATGCAGTTCAGTGTTTGTGGAGGAATTTAATATGTGTTTATATCTTCTGAGATTATGTGAACACATCTGTTGTTTTGATTTATTTGGATCATGGATTATATTCATATTACAAGAGCTAAGGTAAAATTGATACCTTACTCTGCTGTGAAAACACGTGAATCAGTGGATGTTTTAGTCAGTGAGTAGTCATCGTATAAATTATCCCTGTCACCCGTCTCTTCTTTCAACAGACGGACTTAGTGTCTTACTGTAGGTCCCCTGAGCCAGGAACCACAGGCTTCCTCATATATCCCCTGACAGTAGGAGCAGGTCACAGGCATTCAACACAGTATCAAAGAACATCTGCATTGCAACATGGTTTTCATTCACAATTGTACACACAGCCTCACTCACAGGACCAAATGTTGAGCAGCCCAGTTCTTTCAGAAAATTAAATGGTACTAAAAATGATTCGTAATATTATTAACTTAGCTTAAAATCTAAAACAGTTCAGTCCACCTTGTCAAGAAAAAAAAAAAAAAAAATTGGGTCTTTTTTAATCTGCTAAAGAATGTGCACCAGATGTGTTATGTATATTATTGACATTTGACAAGCAATAAAAAAAAGAGCATCGTCACACTGCCAGTCTAAACATGAACTGTGTATACTGACCATTTTGACACCCAGCAGGTGAGTGACGGTAGTGGGCTTAACACTTATAGGCTCTCAAATGTCTCATAGCCCAGCAGTGCCAAGCCCCCTCCCCAAACACTTGACCCTAGCTGACGTAGGCTGTACATTTACATTTAGGGACACCGGCTCATTCCACTCTTAATACTGCTTCAAGCGTAGAGGGAAGCAGGCTCCTGGGATAAACTGTGACAAAAGTTTTTTTTGTTGTTGTTTGACCCAACCAGACAGAATTCATTTTACTTAAAATTTAGACAGTTACATCAGAAAGTCTTTATTTGCTTTTTTTGAGTGATCTGTTTTTTTTTTTTTTTTGTTTTTTTTTTTTGCCTGGATTGGCATCTTTTGTTTTCTTTTCCTTTTTAATTGTAAATTTTTGACTGAAGAATAGAGCTGGCTACGACTTTTGAAAAAGTCTTTTTGTCTGTTTCACGGACACGGCCCTATTTTTGTCTCAGTTTTGTGTCTTAATGTGATATCTGTATCATTGGAAGCCATGAGTTCAGAAGTAATAAACACAGGTGACCCGAAGAATGCCAACAACACAAGCTTTGATGTTATCCAACATCGGATTGAGTCATTGAGCAGCAAGATGGATAAACTCATCAATATACAAGAAAAGGTCCTTAACCGACTAGATGGCATGTCTCAGGACATCGATGGTATTGAGAAGGATATGGAGAATCTGAAGGTTGACAAAGAGGAGATCCATTTGCCACCCAAGGTAGTGAACCAGACCCAGGTCATGGGGCAAGAGGTGAGGGATATATGCCAGGAGATGAGCACCATAATGTCTGTGGTGAACCAACGGTCTGAGCAGCAGGCTCAGAAGCTTGAGGGGATGGAAAAACTGGTCCTCAGCATGCAGCAGGTCATCAGCTTCATTGGACAGACAGTGAAGAGATCGCGGGTTATGGAGCTGATGTTCAAAGGTCCTGGAGCTCGAAAGGGATCCAGACCTAAAGACAGTAAAGGCAAGAAAGCTGTTAAAAGGAAATCTACAGACACTCTAACCAAGAAGCTTGACAAGGTGAGACCAAACGTGTTCTTAGTTCCATCACCATAGTGGTGGGCCTGAAGTCTGTCTGTAGTCACAGAGGCTGCAGTATATGGGTCTAAATAGGTTTTTGGCACTATGAACCTGAAAGAATGTCATTTTATATTATTGTTGGCTTGGACATCCAGCTTCATTCAGCTTAAAGGTTTCACTCAATATCCTTAACTGAATATGAATTCATTTATTTGAATACATACTCATTTAGTTAGACTGCATTGTCAACTATGAAAACCAATACGTGGCACAAAGTTTCAAGCTCCTGCTAATTCTCAGCCTGTGTTCCTGGTCGGTCTTTTTACATAAACAATTGCATACACATGATCAACAAGTAGGTTTCTTCAATAAGAGTACACTACTGTATGGCCATAGAAGGAGAAAAAAAATATAAAGGAGTAGCTTTGAGGTTTTCAATCACTGAGAACCTATGTTGGTATCAATGTCCAGTTTGTGTAAAAGTTACTATTTCATGCTGACTTTAATTTCTTAGATCGTATAGGGATCCTGTTGTTCTTGGCAGAACATATGAAAATGATCATAGCAGTAAAGCTGACCATCCAAAAGTTCTCAGGCCTATGAATGTAACTTGGCTTGTGTTTTAAATTCCCTTCGTAATGGGGGTAATGGGCTGGGGTAATTGGTAGTGTCTGAAATTCACAGTATTTGAACATGCAAACTGCTGATTGAGAAAAAAGTAATTAAGGGTGTTTATTATAAGCTACTGTGCAATAAATATGCCACTTATTCCTTATATAAAGCTCTAAATTAAATCTATATTTGATCAGTACTGAACCATGCACCAGTGCAACATGGCCACTTTGGCAGGAGGCGCTCTCTAGGACCTCCTTAAGAGCATGAGAGGGCCACTGTGAGGCCATGGTGAAATGTGAGTGGCCTGCTCTAGAAATGCTGTTTTTGGATCAGTGCTGCAGTATATGTGGTTCAAAAGGGCTTTAACCTCTTCATGCGTTAGAGTCAGGTGTCAACAAATTGTGATGAGTCAGACTTCCTCCCTTCTCTCTTTAGCAATCAGTTTCCTCACTTCACCAAGATACTTATGGTAGTCCTGCATTTCAGTGATGTGCCAGTTAACAGCAGTTACTTTGAACTTTGCGAACTGTTGGCATTGTCCTCGCTGTGGGATTTTTTCTTTCTTTTTCTTTTTTTTGTTTTTTTTTGTTTTTGGAAATTGCTGAACTTCCTGTGGGATAAAATAGTCCTTCATAAAATTTTATTGGACATCCTGCGGATAATGCTGTCTAACTCTATCTCTGTCTAACCTTTGATTTAGAGGTTCCAGTAAAAGTCTGTATTTAACATGGCATCCAATGTGTCAGAATTGTTGGCACAAGTTCAGATGAGTAAATCAATTTATTTATACACCGTGATGTTGTTTGTTTGCCAGGGGGTTATCTTTATCGAGTTACTAGTTTCTTTATGTCTTCATTTCTTAATAACTCAATGGGGTTTTCCTTATTCCAGACATTTTGAGGTTTTTGTTTACCTGACATGTTTCGGCATTCTATTTGCCTTCATCAGAGTGTCACTGGTGGTTGTCAAAAACCTCAAAATGTCTGGAATAAGGGAAAACCCATTGAGGTTATCTTTATCCTTGGGATTGAGATGTTTGTTTCTTTTAGACTTAAATCCATTTCCTCTAATCACCGCCTAATTAAACCTGATGTATTTATCCAATCATGAGGCAGACAGTGGCCTTACAAAAAGGTCACTGAGGGCTGTCTGGCATTGTAGGTATGAGGTGCACTTGAAGACACTTTAAAACATGTTATCACCACACTCACATTGCTTACATAGCTGCATGAGTGAAACTGTCCATTTCACTGTGACCTGCAATCAAGCAAATTTACCAGTGCTGTGTCACGACAAGGTTATCACACACTTAGAAGTACGTACATGCTGTTATGTAAAACTTCAGCGGAGTCACTCTCGTGCAAATACGTAACGCTGAATGTAAGTAAAGTTTCTGATAATGAATTTGCAGAGTCAGATTTTATAGTCCGATCATATTCTGATTATTAGTGATTGCATGATGGCTCCCATTTCAGGGGAACTTCTGTTGTCGTCAGAGGACGTGTCAGGTGTTTTCAACCACCTTTAGAGGTGCAAGATACTGTCACGCAAAGCGATGCCTGTTCTTCCAATCAGAAAAGACTGCTGTCTCTGGGGAAACACTACACTTGAAATATGTCCTCTACTGTTGACCTCACGACATGTTCACAGAACAAATGTAAGACACCCCGAGTTCAAGACAGGTTTTTCCATGTTAACCTGATCAGAGAGTGTTTAGTGAGTTTCCTCAGCGGAGAAATTTGAACAAGAGCTTACAGTCACTTGTAATATTTTCCGCTCAGGGTTGGCATTGCATTCCACTGCTGAGTGCAACAAGTGATAAGCTATAAATTCTCTGCCCTGCTGCCGTCTATCCATCTGCCATGAATAATCAAAGGCATGCCATTATACAAGTCAGTCTGAGCATGGAGATGTGCAATAAATGTGCTAATGTGTTAGCTGAAAAATGGAGGTGTTGCTTACAATTAGTCTTTTTCATCATCTTATAATCTATCATTTCATTGAATTATTAATTTCATAATTGATTTGTTTCCTAATGTTGTGTGCATTTATGTCATTATATGGTTTATTCAGTTGCTGAATCATTTGTTGTGTTTGTTTCATGCGACTCTAACTTCATCAGATCATCTGTTTATTATATGGTTTGTTCAGCTGCAGATTCATTTATTGTGTTGTGTTTATTTCATGTGACTCATCAGCTTTCATCATCCTGTCTGTTTAGCCATTCATGCTTAAAATGTGATATTTTCCCATTCCATGTGTCTTTGTATAACCCTACTAAGCTTTGCTATCTTGTCTTTTTACTAGAAAACTACCTCTAATAAAGCAAGTAAAGGGGCTCAAGACATAACTCCTGCATGTGTGCACAGTACTCCACAGCCTTCTCGCAAGATAAAGACCCATGGACCAAAGCATTTCCCCGCCTCTCGCAAATGTGGAAACTTTGTAGGTTTATTGTGCATATGCTGTGGTCTACACATCAAGGTGTCTTTATTTACATATCATGTAAGAGCATACAGTTTTTTTTATTTGTAGCTTCAGGCTGAGTATTTGTCATTGTTCCTGATCTGAACTATTTCTAAAAGTTTGAAATGAAAGAAATGAGAGAGTTGTGTGTAACCATAATATAACTGTGAACCATACCTTCAGCAGAGGATAAAGTGTTGTGGCAATGTATTTTAGCCATAGCTTCTTTGACTACTTTATGAATAAATGTTATCACTATGACTTACTATGTTCATTTTTCACCATTTTAACAAAAAAATGTATTTCTCAGTTGAAAGACCATAAAGGGAAAGATGGGACAGAGAAGCCCAACCTAAGCCCTAAGGCTCTGAAAACACAGAAGAAGCTGAAGCCCCCAGACACAGCAGGTAATTCTACTTATACAATAACAGGGCTTTGTTTTCAGTGTTTAGCATTACAGTCAAAATAATCTGTGAGATCCAGCAGCAGTGCATAAATGAATGTAAGCATTTGTTTTCCAAAGTTTTGTTAACGTCAAATTAATCTCTATTATTAAATCGATTTTGTTTTATTATTTTTATTTTTTACAGATCATGTTTCCTTTAAGAAACACGTTTTGCTGTTGGAAGAGGTGCAGAAACTGAACAGGGAGAACACAGAGAAATCAAATCTAAAGCTCACCACTGGATATCACGATCTGTTGCCTGGAGTGTCCCCCAAAGATCTAGAAAGCGATGTGTGCAACCTGCAAGAAGATTCCAAACTGTCTGAGGATGAAACACACGTTGAGGTTGAAGGAGAAGAGGAAATAGAACGACAGGCACACAAAGGAGACGGAGTTCCAGCTGAAGAGGAACCTATACTTTCAGTGGAAGATGCAGCGAAAGAGAAAGAGCCAGAAGTGGAAATTCCTGCAGAAAAGACAGAAAGTCCTGCAACTGAAGATGAAGCCAGAACAGAACTCTCTGCTGCTGAAGACGCTCAGACAGAACCAAGTGCCACCAGGTAATATGAGTCCAAATACAATAAAACCCTGCAATAATTAGGCAAATATCCTATGTTCGAATATGTTTATTCTGTGTAATACAATATATATTATTTCTAACTGACCTGCTGATTTAGATATAACAAAATATATGATGACCTCACCTTTAAGATAATGAATTATATACTGTATGCTTTCAGTTAGTAATGAAGACCCAGATGTTTTTGAAATGCATATTAAAAGATTTAAGACATAATTTGGAGATTCTATTACAATGTCACATAGTTTCTTGCAGAAACTAATATTTAGATTAGCATTTAGTTATATTTATTATAATAATAATAATAATAATAATAATAATAATAATAATAATAATAATAATAAAATAACTAGAGAAGCACTCAGAGAGTGCAGACCTCCGCCAAGGCAGTGTTTGTACTTTCATCCACTAGATGGCACTGAAT
>JAQQZY010000010.1:19949332-19967127 GCA_030068375.1 Ostorhinchus rueppellii | reverse complement strand
CACACACACACACACACACACACACACACACACACACACACACACACACACACACACACACACACACACACATTTCCCTGCCTTGTATCTCCACCTGCAACTGTACTCGTCTGCTGCTGGAGCTATTATTGTCGTCATCACCACCATCATGACTATTATGAGTAATGTTAACCTAACCACCATCTGTTGGGTGCTGTCACCACTGTCGAACTGACTTGGCTGGAAGTATACTCCATTTGTTTTCAAGTTCTTCCCAAAGAAATGATGGGTGATCTTTAAGGAATGAAAAGACAACTGTTTCTTCTATTACTTAACTGTGGTTAAAGACACTGGAAGCAGAAGCTGTGTGGATGGATTTTAGTACGCTGTCATACATCATATGTGCTGTCACAGACTAAGTTGACGTGACTTAAGTCCTCCATGTACAATGCCTCTCATTCATGGGAATTGTAAATGTTTCTATACTGACAGTTACCATTTAGATATGGAGACTGACCTACCCAGCTTCACAGTTGTCAAAAAAAAAAAAACAAGGAAGTATTTAGGTAAACCGAATTTTTGTCTTGTGTCTGTAATAGTCCACCCCCCCCCCAAAAAAAAAAAAAAAATTCAACATGCTACACATGACCCTGTTAGGGTACAGTGGACTTTGTCTCACCTCCCACAGAGAGGGGAGGGTTTGATGTTTAGGAGGACTTCAACTGTCAGTTCTTTAACAAGTGAGGACCTTCTGTTACCCCAAACGAGGCTGCAAATTCCCCAACACTGTTGTCTTTGACTGCTCAGCGCTGCTCTTTACTGCATACTACAAACAACTGTCTTTACATGGGGCACCCAAAATATCTGTAAAATGATGATAAAGATAAAGATATCAAAGAAACTGAATTCAGGCCATTGGCATTGGGTGAAATAATCAATCATTTGAAGGAGCTGTATGTAAGAATTATATTCCAAGTAATCATAAAATGGCCCTGATATGTCACCAGACATGAAAGAATCCTATTCATTTTTAATACTGATATCACTGACAGTAGTAGTCCAGCTGGAGTATTTGCATTTGAAAAGGTAAGTGGCAACCCAAAACTAAGGCCTCGTTATGATTCCCTAACTTGGGCACAGTTAAGAAGGGGGTAAACATGACAAATTCATGCAGCCCACTATTTCTGGGGGGCCCACACAGCTGTGGAGTGAGCCCCGGAGGAATAGTAAAGCTTCTGCCCCTGCTTCAACACTCATTGACAGACAAGCCCAAATCTGACAATCACGGATCTCTACCCCCCCATCTCTGTCAGATTAGTCCCAGAGACTTTCTTGTAGCAAGGGCCCAATGTGATTAGGTTTCAGATGCACCCCAATTCCCAAATTCATTATGACAAAGAAAGAAAGAAAACAAGGATATGTACAGGAGATGCTTTTGAAAGATGGAGACGGTTGGAAGTGAAGAAGAATTTGAACGCTATGCCAAAGTTGCAAATTTTCTCCTGGATAAGGTAAGATTCAGCTAAGTTTGGCTAACTTAATTCTACTTATTGTAAGCATGGACATTTCAAATATTCTCTGCAGTCGAATAATGTTATGTATGTTTGTTCATGGTACGTTAGCCTGTATGCAGGTGGATCACTGAACTAATCAAGTAATACATTGTTTGAGAAACAAAAACTGTGACTCATTATTGCTAAGATTAGGAATGCATTATCCCGAGACGTTGTTAGCATGACATGGCAATTGAGACATTACATCGGTCAAATGAGTCCTCCAGTCTTTACACATACAGAGACTTGGCACATGTTGAGGCACTGACTTGGATTCTGTGGCAGCCACCCAGGTCCTGTGGCTTGTAGCTGCAGCAGCCATGGCTCAATCTTTACTTACTTCGTAAACCATCACACATGAAGCATAAACATAATTAACAGATGATAAACTTACAGTGTAGGACTCATCGATTGCCATGGTAGCTCCTTGTAGTAGACGCTCTAGCTGGATCTGGCAATCTCTAGTCTGGGGGGCAGGTGGAGGGGATACCAACCTCTGCAGTATTTTGAATGTGATTGCAGTACCAGTTTTGGCTACAATCCTACATACGACTCCTTTAATCTTGAGTATTTTGACATACTAGATGACATAGGACTTGGCATATGAGACACTTCACTATGTCCCCACTGAAATTTTAGTCTGAAGGCAACCTCAGCTTCCCCTAAAATGTCAAAATGAAATAGTCACATATGTACAGTTGTGTTAAAATTTCCTTGACTACAAAAGCATTAGAACACATTCATCTCGAAGATGAGTTTGTTCAGAATCAGCTGCTTCTCACAAATCGACTGAGTTAATGTTAAATTCTCATACATTCCCATAGCGCTGTTTTCGTTGTCAGTGCATTTGCCCATAGACCTTCTTCTTCTTCGTGTAGTTTAATGGTGGGAGGTCCTCAGCAGCTTGGGCATTTGCACCCTCTAGTGTCTCTACTGTGATATGAACCAGAGGATTTGCCCATAGAAGCTGAGCGTCCATGCACTTCAATGGGACAGTTTTTTTCATTGCCCCTAACTTCGATCATTGGATAAATGTCACAATTTTGTACTGCTCCCAAATGCCCAGCATCTCTGGGGGTGAATGGAACTGTGGGTGGGCTTCCACTAGCCTGGACGCTGGGCTACCACATGATGATTGGAGGATCAGTTGAAAGGCTGAATCCCATTTTGTTTGACAGGTATTTTCAGATCTACACCGTCACCTGACTGCTCAGACTATCAGTCCCATCACAGATTTTGCAGCAAAGTTGGAACTAAGAAAAATTGCAAGTCATTTGTTGGCATTTTCTCAGCAAAATTACTTGTTCATTCATAAATAAAACACTCATTGTATTTCCTATTTTCAGTTTAACATCATTTCAATAATTCCTTGTTCGAATTTAATATCGTTTCGTTTGATAATTCACTCGGTCATACTGTTGGCTAGATCGGCGTGAACTAGCTAGCGTCACAGGGTCACAAGCCATTTTCTTGAAAAGGAACAGAGGGCAGAATTTACATATAAATAAATTGACAAATTTTATGATGTTAGCTGAAAATGAGCTTCCACTCTTTGAAAGACCAGCAGCCGCCACTGCTCTATAAACCATTTTCTGGCAAGAACTACAAGCAAATCAGAGAACTGCATGAACAGATTATGATTTAAGGATAGTGGAGACATCTGACTGAGCTTAAAGTTCTTGTTTATTTTAGAGTTTTTCCAAACACAGATGTAAAACAGTATCAAAGAGTACAACAGCAGCAATGTAAGTTCACACACATGTGCACACACACTTTGTACTTTAGATAGCAGTGTTTATGCAGCTGTTTCCAAGAGTTAAAAACATTACATATAAAAGTTATAACATAATAACACAGTGGCAGTATCTGAACCGAGGCAGCGTGCTGCTTTACACATCTGCAGCATCTACAGTACTTCCATTCTGGACATTCACAGTAAAAGCTACAGACGTAAACATAATTTGACTGACTTTAAATACACAGAGATCATTGGCCTATATGACATACTGTATATTTGCATACTCTTTTTCTATAGGCAGTTGGTAGGACCTCCTTTTTAATTACATCACACATATGAAAGAGGCCGGCATTCATTGAGGAATAAACAATGTGTAGTTGGATGGGTGACTCAGTGACTCAGCCCTGCATTTGGCTGTGACTCCACAGTTAGTTTATGAGACACTACACATCATAAAAGACCAAAAAAAGTCCTATAGTAAGATCATGACCTTTTCTTTTTTCTTTTTTAATTTTTCAGAAAGAAATGCTTTATTATTTTCCATTCCCCAAAGTAGAAATCTTCTTCTTTTGACTTTTTACAACTTTTTTTTTTTTTTACCATTTCCAACAACATTGACAAATGACTACAGAATATGGTAGTGATAGACAGAAATGATAGGTATGTGTCACAGCTGCTCTACATGCACAGTTAACTTTGTTTCCAGTTTTAAGGACACCCTCAAACACTGCAACTGTCTCTCTCTCTCTTTTCCTCTCCCCCTTTATCTCTGTCAGTTAAACACCAACACATTCCGATAATCAATGTCAGTCCTTTTCTTGTTCTCTGAAGCTATGCATCGACAGAATAGAGAGCTGACCTCAGCCCTTTTCAAAAGGAACCTCTAATCCGGCATTCTTAACTCAATTACAGAGTGTCAGAGGGATCAGAGGGACTCTCTCACCTGTCATCTATCATGATGATGAGACTGAAGTCCGAGCCATGAAATCCTGCCAGCTACAATGGAGAAGGAGACAGCAGAGCTATGAGAGAGTGACATTTAAAGGAGTGCTAAGTAGGGTTTCATACCTTTCTATGTCAGTGAACAATTGCAACTGTTCAACCTGAGTTCCACTGTCTGGTGTATCACACGTGTCTTTACTCATTTCTGTGTTGATCATACTTGCAAACAGCATTCATCTTTAACCTGGTTTATACTTATACTGTATGTCAGGAGCTTCAGTGTTGCCTGTGATGGATATGTGAGTAGATTTGGTGTTTGTAGGAGATGTGACCTGTAGAAATCAGTGCACTGCACACCTGTTACAGTAGTGGCTTTTCCATTGAACACTCGTATAGAACTTTACAGATATTTACTAAATGTTGAAAAAACAGAAGTGTGTAATATCATTGTTTCCCATGAAATCACGAATGCAATTATTTGTGTATTTATTATTGTGAGATGACACAAGAAGTCATTCCATAAATATGGCAACAAATATAAATATCACATTGAATCACAGATATATTCAGCATTATTATATATCACCCCTCTATCCAGTACTAAATTAAAAAATGATTCAGTTTCCTGGTGTGTCCACATCTACCGTGCCATGTTTCTTTTAACACTCTTCTTTGTATGTTGTAACATCTTTTTCTTTCTTTTTTTATTCACGTGACACTTGTTGTAGAATAAGGTCTTTCCACTGCAGTTTTGCACGATATACCAACTTTGCTATGCCCAAAAAACCACCTCTTTCCAGCACAACATTTTTTCATTGAAAAACAAGAATTTTGGCGGAATTGTTGTTTTTCCATTTGGCAAATTTTTATGTTTAAATTATATTTGTGCAAATTGAGGGTCGTTGGGAAAGCGACTTGTGATTACCACCTAAGTGAATGATGGAATAGAAACAAAGTGTCTGCATAATCTTTATTTTAACAAGGCATAGAGAAATATGGTTAATTGATCTTCTAATCCATGCATTATGAGTATTATGTGTTTAGCCCTTCTGCTGAAAATGTCAGATAAACAAGCCTGACTTACTGTACATCGTACATCGTCGACTTTACATCTTGGCAGAAGAAGGAGATCATTTCCCCTACAAACTACTTTTTGCAATCTATTACTGAAAATTAAAAAAAAAAAAGAAAAGTAAAACAAACCTAACATATTACATTCAATTGAATTAACCAACCAATTAAATACATCTTTATTACACACTCAAGGTCCAAGTAAAAGCCAATAGATTTAGTACCACATCAGAGTGTAATATATGTATAAATACAAATGCTAAGAGACAAAAACATAAACAGGGAAGAGTAAGTTACAGAAAATAAACAGTGGTTGAGGTAAATTGTGCTGCTTTTAGACTGGTGGACTATCATCTGTTTAGACTGAGCATTGCCCCGATGGAGAGGCTCGATGAGCAGGTGTGAACAGTGTAATTGCATTTTAGTGGAGGAAGTGTTGGTTTGATCCTAAATGAACTCTGGAATAGTTTGTTCACGGTGAGACTGTGACCCAACCTTGTTTCAACCCAAGTATTAGGTGCACTAAGCATGTTTACCTAAAGGGTTTCCGTAGCGTCCAGTTTTAGTGGTAGTAGTAACAGCAAGCAGTTAAAACACTGCGTATCAATGACAATGAAGTATGTCCCCATTTGAAACACCCAAGTTTCCTCCTGGTGATTTACTTTCTTGTTCCCTGACCAATAATGTGGAAAAGCATTTACACTTTTGTTGGCTAGACCAGCAAAAGGATTGCATAGCTTTTGCAGGCACAAAACCAGTAAAATCCAAACAAAAATTGAGTGTGTAATTCACAAATTACCAGGTGGAATCCACCACAGACTGTACTTCTATGGCGATAGCATCAATACTGTGCCTGTTTCTTTTGCATAGATATGGGTATTAACCCCTTGATGCCTGAATTTATTCCCAATTATGGAAAAAAAAAATCACTTGTACTTTTGCTTTCAAGTAGATAGTATTTTGGTTACATTTTGGAGCAAAGGGAATTGATGCAAATTTGCGACAATCGGCATCAAGGAGTTAATAAATTAAGTACAAAATTGCTCCTTTTGTGACCTGTTGAATTCACAAAAGACCAGCATGCATTGCCACTCAGAGTTTGGCTGGTGAGTTTAATGACTGCTGAAAGCTGGTGTCAGCTGTGCAGAAACTCTTTGTGTCTTTAAAAAAAAAAAAAAAAGTTTTAATCAAATGTTCTAGTGTGTGAGGCTTAGATGATGTTGAAATGATGCTTAATATTTAGTGTGAAAATTTAAGTCAGATGTTGAAAGGATACGGTCTATATACAGGTCATTTTGGAGTTTTTATTACTTACATCTGAATGTAAAGAGTGTCCCCCACATCTGCCTGATGCAGGTTGGAATAGGCTCCAGGCCCCCATGACCCTCCAGACCCTTGCCCTCTGATAGGGACCAGACTACTGTATTGTAAACACTTCATCTTATTAACCCAAAGTGTAACAGCTGCAGAACACATAACATTAATGACCATTACATCCTGACTGATCAGATGTTAATAATATGCCAAGAATGGATAAATACACCAAGTCTTTTTTGTAGTTCCAAACGGAAAATCATTACTAATATTTCTGAACCCCCCCCCCCCCCCCCAGAAATATCCAGTGACACATAGCAAAACATGAGTCAAACATGAATGAAGCACGTTTCACACCAGCCTGAATTCCATTAATGGCTGGAGCCTGTTCTTGATGGACATTTCAACAGATTGTATTATAGACACGAAATACTACAGGGAGATGAAAGTTGTTTGTCTTTGTGGAGAGCTCTGTGTGTAGGTCTCTGCTCATTAAAAAAAAGAAAAAAAAACTCAGTTTGAAGATTTTTGCACTTTCTGCAGTTTTCATCATGAACATGTGGATCTGTGGCCTCAAAAGTAAAGAAACACTTGATATACTAGAAATTCTGACGTCAAACAAAGACAAATTGCATTCAGGTGCAACACTTTAAATGTATAGCAGAATATAGGCACAAATGCTGCTCAATTCCTATATTCTTTCTGAGTTATTGTCCCATGGTTGCAGACCATCTAAAGACAAACTTTGGTGGCAGATCTCTGATGAGTTTAAAATTATTTGTGGATAGGCCCTTGCTCCTCCCCCCGTTTCTTCATGTCAGGTCCGGTATTGAAATGTGAAATGTGGTTCAACAAAACTCAAAATAAAGACAGTAGAACATCAAGGGGAGCCTCATATACTTTATGAAGTTTCTCTTGGTAAAAAAAAAAAAAAAAGTAAAAAAAAAAAAAAACAAACTCTCTGGTACCTTAATAGATCATTGCATTTCCTCACAGACTTTTACAGAAAAATTAGTGCCCACCGCTGGAGTCTGTGATGTTCATGCTTTAACCCAGCCGCCTCTCTCTCTTTGACTCTTTTCCTTTCACTCACTCTGTTGCATGCCATGTTGTGCAAAGGCAGGAAGGAGCAGGATTCACCGGTGGCTCATTAAAAGCCATTAAGGAGCAGCATACAGACAGGATACGGGTAGTGAATAGAGGAAAGCAGGGCAGGGCTGAGGACACTGTTACTCTCTCAACTCCCACTTCACTGCCTCCTCTCCCTTCCATCATACACACACACACACCTCACACAAACACACTTACACGCTGTTATCTTTTCCACACAGCACTTCCTATGGCCATACACATATTCCAACTGCCCTGCTATTAGCTCTGCCAAGTCATGTCTCACACCCTTCTGACCTGAGTCTGTGACGAACAGGCCCCACGATAACACGCTTTTCACTCCGGTGTGCTCGCTGTCTCTTTGTCTGACATGTTATCTCCCACTCGCTCCCTTTGTTTGTACATCTCTTTGCCCTTTGTCACCTTTTGACTGTTAGTCTCTCTTGATAGATGCCATCTTTTTGGCACAATGATGGACCGGAAAAGGCTTCATAAAAGTGGAGTGAGCACAGTACTAAGGCTTGTCCAAAGTGTGGGGCCTATGGGTCATAAAGCCGGTTAAAAAAAGATGCTGCCGTCAGATTATGGCGGTGAACTCACACAACAATGTAGTTTTTTCCAAACAGTAGCCAAACCTAAATGTATCCTGGACCCTGGACTTGGAGAATATATGACTGCATGATCATCAACAGGCTGCAGTGATTGTTTTATGTGCAACTAGTCTTTCTTAAAATTGACCATGCATGACCAAAACCAGCCACTATAAATTTCATAGTTTGTAGTGACTGGTTTTGTCATTTATGAATAAATTGCATTGCGCCTGCAGACCAAACTATTGCAGTCAATTAAAACACAATTCACAGTCATATGTATATGTCACCAGGTAGGAAACAGAGCTTAGATTTTCACTTCTTCACATACACAATACTATATCAAGTAATGAGAACATAGAAGTCTTTAACATTACTTGTTATCAAATTCACAAGTAAATCAACTTTTAGAAAAAATAAATAGGAAAGACAACCATAGAACATGGCATGGTAGTGCAGTGGATAGCACTTGTGCCTCACAGCAAGAAGGTCCTGGGTTCGATCCCAACACCAGTCCATGGTGGGACCTTCCTGTGTGGAGTTTGCATGTTCTCTGTGTGGGTTCTCTCTGGGTACTCCAGCTTCCTCCCACCATCCAAAGACATGGATTGATAGGTTGATCTAAATTACCCATAGGTGTGAATGTGAGAGTGATTGTTTGTCTCTATATGTCAGGCCTGCGATGAACTGGCGACTTGTCCAGGGTGTACCCCACCTTCGCCCTTAAGTAGCTGGGATAGGCTCTAAGCGACCCCCGTGACCCTAGTGAGGATAAAGTGGGTTCAGAGAATTGATGGATGGAACCTAAGAACATGCATATTTGTTGGATGTAGAAGAATTTGCTGTTTATGTGTTACTGTTGTATTGTTGTTTATTTGAGTGATGTATGTATGTCTGCATGCAGGGACCATAATAATGCAATATTTCATGTCTAAGGTTTAATAAGTGGTATTATTATTATTTTTTTTTACAGATAGTTCCATGTGTGCGCCCCACCTAAGGCATACACATGTGGAAATAGTGGTTAAAAACCTCCTCCCTATAAACTGAGGCATGAAGGAGTTTCTGATTACTTACTTTAAGGATGTGGACATGAACTACAGCAAGATGCCAAGATCAATGAAGATGTTGTAAATGGAATGACTACATCAAGACTTAGCACAGGGAGACACTAAAGCATCCACAGATCATTCCCACCACAGTTCCCTCTGTCACCTCGATCTTGGTGGGACATGAGACAAAAATTTTAAATGTACACATTTGTAGTGGGTCATCCTGCTCATAAAGAGTCTTTTTACACACCATGGGGGCAGCTGTGGCCTAGATGTCTGAAGAGAGTCAGCTTGTGACTGAAGGATTGCTGGTTCGATTCCCTGGACTGGCAGAATGTGGTTGGCTGATGTACCCTTGGGCAAGGCACTTAACCCCCTTTTGCTCCCTGGGTACCTGATATGTTGAGCCCACTGCTCTTAGCATGCACTGTGTGTGATGCATGATGATCTAGTGATAGGTTAAAGGTAGAGACAAATTTTGGTGTGTGGTGCATGTTTACATGTGTAACAAACTAAACTACTACTGACAAAAATAAAGATTCTATTCTTAACTATAACTGCAAAATTTCTAATTCTACAACAAATTTTTTACCAGTTGTCTTGGGCCAAATGTCAAGGAATTTACTGCTCATTGTCCCCAATAAATTATCCCAATTTTGGTCATTTTTTCAACAATATAGTTTAATCTTGACCTTATTGAGTTTTGAAACATGCACAATGAGCTTAAGAGGAAACATGAGTCATTGGTTTTCTGTCTGATACCCCAGAAAAGCACATGGACTAACTGCTATGTCACTTACATAATGAAACACCTTCTGTTGTCTTCACCTTCACGCCTCTCTTTGTCAAGCACATTATTGCACTGGTTTGCTGACATGTTGTAGAACTCAACCCTCCTTTTAGTAATTAAAACCTCTGATGGACCTCTCATTGACCCTGATTGTATTTGGAAACTCTTCTGTTGTGCTTCACCCTAACTCAGGGTGAGAGTCACACTACCACTATTTACTGAAAAAAGTTGGCTGTGGCAAATATAAATATAGCAGTGTCATTATCTGCGGCAGTTAACCAGGATCATTTTTCTGTCCTGCTTGCACGTGCTGCTTCCAGGTGTTGCCATAGAGAGTAATCTTGTTTTCTCAACTGTGCTACTCCTGCTGACAGAAGTTCCACACTGGAGTTTGCAGGGTTTAGGAAAATCAAATGGAAGGCAATCATTCTATTTTGACAAGCCAAACTCTTCTGGCCTAGATGGTTGTTTTGGTACTGATTGTCCAAACATGTTAAGGCTGTTCTCGTGTTTACACCTATAGCAGGTGCCCAGTGTAGACTAAGCTATTATTTGTAAATTCTGATGCAGTAACACTATAAAGCTAAAGCTAATCTTATATTTTCCATATGGAAGCATGCAAATCACACTCACTTAAAATTCAGTGATATTTTGATCCAAATACAGCATTCCCACATGTTTGGGGACAGAAAAGAAAAACAGTGAAGTTTGATTACCACAAAAGCATCCATCAGGTCACTTACAACTGCTTTGATGGTTGGGGTTACATTAACCCGTAAAGACCCAGTGTTGCTTTTGTGGCAGTTCCAGGATATTTGTTCTCTATATTTAACTTGCCTTAAGTGATTTATCACAATTTATTTTGACGTATTCCTCTGTATTTTCCATTTTTTTCAGTGAACATTATATATTTTCCAGTATTTAATTTCCTGATTATGTAGATGTTCATTAAAGCTCAGATTAAAGTTGAAGGTTATTATATTAAAAACTGAAAAAATTTAAGAAAAAGTGACATTTTCAGCAAAATATAGCATTAACTGAAAACAAACTCTGTGTGTCCATCCACTGTCCTTGATGCAACTTCATGGGTTTTACTGGTGAATCAATGTTATAGAAGATGATGGTGTTTCCATGTTCACTACAGGGCCTCTGAACATCCGAATGCATCATATCTGATACCATGAAAAAGATGACAAACTGTATTTTACACCAATTGTGGGTCAGACGTTTTTAAACATTTTAGATCAGTAGATGGTTTTGGTTGTCTGTGGTAGTTCAGGTCTTTATGGGTTAAAGCCATGTGTGTCCTGTTGCTGCTTATGTTATGTTTAAGCCACAACCTAGAAACAAGTAGATGAGTTCAAACACATGAGGTCTGACAAGTTGAGGTCTAAATGAGGTCTAATACAGCCAATTTACGACACTCTATCATAACCTAAAAAGAGTGGATTTTGAACGGCTGAAGATGTGGAGAACAATTTTGAATCCAAAGAACTGTCATGAGAACTCAGTTCTCAATTGTCTTCATGCGTTCATACGTGTGCTGCAACAACCTCTGGGTCATTCATTTAAGAGATGCTCTATCTGTTTGGTTAACCTGCCATATCAACCCAGTCACCCCACAATGATGTTGCCATTGAATGTTTCTGCAAACCACAGACATGCATAATCTCAGCATAATTTGTTATTGAAGGATCTAATAGTTTTTTCCCCTTAGTTTAAGAGGCAGGAGGTGTTTGAGGTAGATAGCAGATATACTAAATCCAAGACAGGAACTTAAGAGACTGGAGTTTGTATCCTGATTCAGGCAATAGAGGAACTGCGGTTATGGCTCGGCAAACATCATGGTTTCAATAATGCTAAATACAGTCTGAGACTTATTCTTAAATCACATCATGCTAGATATTTTACCAACCCCTGGTGTATTTCTCCTGACAAGTTAGGTCTTTGAGTCTATACCCCACCAGAAAAATTGCTAATAGCTGTACTGTAAATGTGAAATGTTGAGATTATGTACAATGTACAATAACAACATTTTTTCCCTGGGACTGGGTTAGCCACATTCACAATAACTGTAATGTATAACAAAAAAATAATGTGGAAATAATGGTTAAAAAATGCACTCTCTTCTCTATGAACTGAAACATGAAGGAGTTTGTGATTCCTCACTTAAGGATGTGGACATGAACTCCAGCAGGATGCCAAGAGCAATGAACATCTTGTAAATGGGATGACCACATCAGGACTTAGCACAGGGAGACACTAAAGCATCCACAGATCATTTCCCCCCACAGTGACCACAATCATCTCAATATGTGATAAGTTTGTCTCCTGTCATTGTTTCATTTCCTGTTCTTAAAATAAGAAACTATGTTCCCTTTTATCCACTGCTTATATGGCAACCACTTACAAATGACTGGACGTTCATACTCATTCCAAAACTATTTGTCAAATGGTTAAATCAATGCAATATGTTGCATTGTTGGTCTGTTTTCAATGCTTAGTGGTCTGGGAAATGTTGTCACATGCTCAGACAACATTCCTAGCTACTAGTGCATCAGCCTTCCAGTGCAGAAAACCTTGTAACTGTGCAAACTGCCCTTCATTTCTTTTATTTACCAAAGATTTTTCTTAATATTTAGCTTTGCCTTCTTCCGTGCCGGCGATGGCCTTGCTTCCCCCTCAGGGAAAAGACTTCAATCTGTTTGTGATTTGCAGCTGGATGCAGGTGATGGAGGTTTGCTCATAGCCTGGGAGACAGCTGTTGGAGTATGACTGGAGTACATGTGAGGCCAACAGGCGTGCTCAAAAGTTGCAGGTCCAGAAAAAAAGAGATTTTGTTTTAAAGAAAAGGTTAGAGATAATGTACTGTTGTACAAAGTCTGCACAGTTCTCAGTTCTGTAGATCCAAAGGCAGTGCCCCTGGATTATGAAAATTCTCATTAAGCAGGAAGGAAGGATGATCGGTCAAGTGATTAAAACATTGCAATGTAAACACATTTTAAGTGAATAAAAACCTGGAGCGTTGGGGCTGAAATTTACCATGAGGTATTCAATTAAGCAAAACAAACTGCAGATTGTGCGTAACTTCTTTCCTGAAATGCTTTGATTTGGTCACTTAATTTGGAAGGAAATCCATTTGCTAATTGATTGCTGCATATTTTGAAACAAAGCTGCTGATTGGTTTACTCGTGGCCTGATTACTATTTATGTTAGCGTTACAACAGTTTCCTGACTGGAGTATTCCTGTCTGGCTATCAAATCATACAAAACAGAGTTTCACTCTCATTTTGAGTTTTTTGATGAGAAACAAGACAACTTTACTGCGGTCCAGTTACGTTATTTAGAATAGAATAGAATAGAATAGAATAGAATAGAATAGAATAGAATAGAATGCATTTATTGTCATCATACATATGTACAGTACAACGAAATTAAGACACAGCTGTCTTGTGGTGCACAGTGCAAAACAGTTTAAAAGTGTAAATATATATACAGAATAAAAAAAGCAAGCATATCAACCAACCAAGAACCAGTAGAGATTTGGTCTGTTATATTACCTGACTGGACACTGAGGGTATGCATTACGAATATGTCCAGGTGTTGTCACAGTGATGCGTTCAGTACCCATATTGCACTGGGGTAAAATGTGCTGCTGAACCTGGAGGTGTGGGCCTGGATGGATCTGTACCTCTTCCATGAGAGCAACAGTGAGAACAAGCTGTGTCCGGGGTGTGAACCATCAGAGATGCTGTTTCTGGCCTTGTGCAGACACCTTCTGTTATAGATGTCTGACAGAGAGGACAGCTGTACTCCTAGGATGTTCTGGGCTGACTTTATGACTCTCTCCAGAACCTTCTTGTCATCAGTTACCTCATAAATGTGTAGTTGATAGGTAGAATATTTTAATAAAGGTTGACACACAAAGCGGTTTATCTTATATATATATATATATATATATATATATATATATATGAACATTAATAAAGCAGTTACCATAGGAACCAGTAAACAGTATACATTGATATTAGAAAAATAAACAAAACAACTATAGGATTAAATTCAGTCTTCACCTAAAATATCAATGTCAAACAAGTCCTCATCTGTAGTGACTCTTATGCATTACTCAGCATAACCTGCAGGTCCATCTCCAAAGCTTCTGAACATTGCATCTTCTCCGCCACGCCTCCACAGACAGACAGGTGGCAGCAGAGAGCCATGAGGCCAGTGCAGCTGATGCCAAAGGTTCCACTGGAACACAATTAAAATGTGGTTTTTATTCATTGCCAGCTCCATCTTGGTATCATTTCATCCAGATTTCAGAAAGTACCAAACCACCTCAACAATCAGAGGTGATAGATAAACCTGAAGATATGTGGGGAAAAAAGGGATGAGACAGTGTGTAGGCCTGGGACACAGTAAGTTATCAGAGCATGCTTTATATACTGTATTTTGCACTATGTGAGAAGGAAATGTGTGATGTTTTAAAAGAAAAAATGACTGAAGCGAAGGGTAATATTCATAAATCTTTGTAATCATTCATGTTATACTGTGTGCATGATTAAAACCCATCTCTCTGGTTCCCTCGCTGTCTGAGTGGCTCAGTCACACCGGGGACACTGCAAATGTTTTGTCAGGATTCATGTGTGGTGTCAGCATTTTGGCACAGGGGAGTGATTTAAGGGGGCATGACGTGCTTGTCATGCCCCCACGCCTGACTGTTCCAGTCTGCCCTCAGAGTGTGTGCAAACAAATAAAGCACCAGGGCCTTTTTAATTAGCTCCAGGGCAGAGATTGACAGCTTGTAGTGGTAGAGATAGCACAGTAACCAGCTATTACACTAAATATTTGGGGCGTTGTTGAGTTGACTTGAGACCATAAGTGTGGAATCTGTGGAAGTGGGTGGAAGACCGAAAACAAAATCAAAACTTTAAAGATATTTGTATTTTATCATAATTTCTATGAGAAATAATTTTCAACCTTTGATTTTATTTACCAGGTGTATTATTTATTTATTTTTTTTCATTTATATGTTAAAAGGCGGTTGCTTTGGCAGCTCTGTAGACAGGATAATAATTAATGATGTGGCTAAAGAAGTGGGTGAGAAATGTTTTTTGAGGTTGTACCCTCCCATTTTAATGAGCAGACAGTGTGTTTTTCTATGTTTTATTGTGTCATAGAGCGTTGGCACCTCTCGCCCACACAGGGACACCTTGAAACAATGTTGATGTTGACCTTAAAGGGGATAAAGATCAGGCTAAATCAATGAACCAGAACTGAGAAGAGACCGATCTCATGTCTGTCAAATGAACAGGTTAATTTAATTTCAACATAAAAACGAAAATACCAAAAAGCTTGATTTTTACTTAATTCTATTCATCACATTTTTTCACATATTCACTGAATTATTTATTCTAATTATCTAAATGGTAAAAGTGATTGAACTGTAAATACCGACAGTCAAAACATGACAATATAAAAAATATACCTGCTTTTTTTTTTTTATAAGTGAAAAATAAAACTTGTACTAAACACTGATACCCTGACCTTGCTGTCAGGATTTACCATGTTGTTCTATTGTTGAATGAAGTTGGTCTTTTGATCCTAATTTTGCTCACAATAATTGTTTGTCATCAAATACCTGTAATCCTCCAGTAATGCATATCTTTACAGGTTCTTAGAGGTTCATCAGTCTGATGGTTTTGGCATCACATCAAACACAAGCTCGGGCAGATGAAGAAGAATAGAAATTCCATGACATGTGTTAGATATCAAGTTTCATTTACATGGAGAGTCTGCAAGCCTCTCTGTGTACAGCACTTTTATCTTTACAATTTCTACCACTATTTCTTTCTTTTTATTTTTTATTTATTTATTTTTTTTACCATAAGAATATTTTATCATGAAAGTAGTGCTTGATATTATTGTGTTGTCTTATGCTGCAGACAAGTAACAGCACGCTAGCTCAGGATAGCCTCTCCTGTTAAATTTATTGGCATCTTTATCCACTAATAGATAGTTTTAGCATTATAAAAAGAGTTGAAAGTAAGCTGATAGTATTTATATGTGTATATAAATAGAGAGAGAGAGAGAGAAAGTGACGACATGCTCCATTAGTTTTGTGCAGATTTAATATATCATCTTCCAATAAATAATATGACTGCTCTTAACGTACCCTTATCATGACCCTGGACTTTTTGCTCATGGCCAAGACAGACATTATTTACAGTGCAACTGTGTGAGGGCATATCTGGCTCTGATGGGCCTGGTGTTTATTTAATGCCGGCTAAATGACAGGGTTCAGGCCTACAGCTTCCTTCGCTCTTAAAATGTAATTATAAGGGGATTTCTTTTCCTGCTCGGCATTTGACAAGCTTTCTCTCATATGATGCATTATAATTATCTCTTGAGTGGAATCTAATATTTAACATGTTTCTGTTGCTTCTTCCTTTTTATTTATTTACTTCTGCAGCACCTAAACTGTTCTGTTTTATTAAGCTACTAATAATTTCAGTAGAAATCTTATTAAGCCTATATATTCCCTTTTTTTTAGGACACTATATACATGTGAGTAAATTAGAAATGTTTTAAGCTTATTGCATGTGATCTGTTTAGTTGTTTAGAGTGACAGGATGTGATGCGTTTGAGGGAAATAACGAAAAAAAAAAAAAATGTCGCCATGACGTAAATGATGGGATGTTTTACTGTAAAAGAACAATTAAAAATTTCCTACTGTTTAATAATAATAACAAATACCGGATCTGGTTCTGCAGTTCAGTCCAAAACAGCCCCATATAGCCTAGATTTTGTTATTTTTTTAATCAAAAAAAAAAAAAAATCCATGTAATTCTCGGTGAGTTCAAGTAAATGTACTTTTGCGTATATTTCGCATTTTATTTTTATTTTTCAAGTTGAAGTCACAGTACGTTACACTCTATTCACATTCACTGATAGTGTTAAAATCTTTTTGGAATTATAGAACAAACATTTTTTATCCGTTGGGGTTCAACTTAAATGGAGACACAGGGCCCACAGTTTAACGCGTTCATCTGATGCAGTGGTGGATTTACTCCGTGTCTAATCTCGCCTCTTTGCGCAGCCAAAGGGTCAAGGTGAACATGTTCTGTGTGTGAAACAAAGGCCGATCAGGGAAAGTCCGCTCACACTTCACTCAGCTTCTATTTGCATCAGTGTGGAAAACACCGACCGCACCACAGATCTGTCCCACTGCGCCTGGAATACAACAGTAATACGCACAATGACCCTCGTAACAGCATTTATTATCTAACTGATCAAAATAAATCGATCATTACTGTGGACGATAAGACTGATTTTAATACGAAAAAGAAAAAATAAAATCCTGTAATGTCATAAATATGTGTAGGCCATACAGATAATAGGCTAATTATTTAATGCAATTGATTTAAAAATATTTACATGATGGTCTATATCTGTGCAACAGTTAATATAATGTAGATAATGAAGTTGAGCATCATATATCTGGGGTTTTAACACATTAAAGTTTATTCATTCACATCGAAAATAAAAAGGTAATAAACCCCTCCTTATTTTGCGTCATCTATTATCATTATTATTATTATTATTATTATTATTATTATTATTATTATTATTATTATTATTATTATTATTATTATT
>JAQQZY010000010.1:19935583-19949232 GCA_030068375.1 Ostorhinchus rueppellii | reverse complement strand
TATTATTATTATTATTATTATTATTATTATTATTATTATTATTATTATTATTATTATTATTATTATTATATAAATATCAATTCATATCCAATTATTTAATATGAACCGTTTGGATATTCTTATAAAACAATTCACATAAAGTAAAATTGTTCATGTTCTCTCAGTTTCAGAAATAATTTATCTCTGCTGGTGCAAGTATGTAAAATTACTTTTTCAGAGTTTATTTTGCCTGCTGTTCATCCTCAAAGTTTCGCTACTTGTTCAGTAATGCATGGCTGACAAAGGAAAACACAGTAGGGCCACAAGGAAAAAAAAAAAAAAAGGAAATTCATCTAATTAATTCTTTTACAAGCTTTGCTTTTGTTTTTTTTTTAACATATAGAACATGAAGAAGAAACTGTAGAGCAGCTCATTTAATAAAATGTATCTGTAATATTTATGTAATTTAGTATAAATGCCATATTGCTGAATGTAATCTTTATATAATGAAAAATAAATTTTCCTTAAAAATCTGAGTAATTTGTAGAGCTTGTGTTAAGTTTTAGTATAATTTCAGAAAACTTAATCTTTCTATGATGTGTGACTTTTTTTTTTAATTCTTTCATTTTTTCCACTTTATTTTTCTAAAAGGGATGATGAGTGTAAATGTAAATTATGTTATGTGTGATGCAGTAAATTCTCCATGTAGTGTGTTTTGACTACTTTGTGCATGGTAGAAGAATTTACACACACAAATGTCACCTCCTAATGGAAAGGTAGTAAATAAAAGTGTTGACACTGGCCTTCCATGTGTTTGTGTGGACTGTACTTTTGTGTGTGAGTCGACGTTTTCCTGCAAGTCTCAAAGAATTAGGGAAATAGAGATTGAGAGGTCGAGCTGGGGATGTTAGTGTGGTTAAATTTACAACACTGATGAAGCATCTCTGACGCAGGCAGACTGAGACCGTGAGCGCTACACACACACATGTACACGCACATGTATTTGACTGTGTTTCTGTTCTATAACACTTAAAGAAATATAATAAATAGACAAATACACAAAAATAAGGTGAAAATGTTCAGGATTTACGGAATATAACAGGATTTAATTTGGTTTGTAATTGTAAAAAAGCACTAAATGCTTAAGTTATTTCAGTCATTTCATTATCCAGAGCAATAAAAAAAAAAGATGTTTTTTCATGCTTAAAATTGTGTGTTTAATAATCTGTGTGTCGTCCTTGCCCCCACAGAGGAATTTGTTATTTCACTTTGTCCCACTAACCTGACTCTCTGACATTCTCATCAGTAAAGTGACTTTCTGCTGGTATGGGAGACTTGGATCTCTGAGGACCTTTACACTCCCCTCTTGCACTCTGTTTTGACTAACATGCCAGCTCCCTGACTAGTGAAGCACCTACACCCCTGGAGTGGATTCTGAGCATACCAAAGAAGAGATGCCATGAAAGGACAGATGTTCCCTGGCCTAACCTGTCTCCTACCCAAACCACTACCCTGCTCCCTTTGTATATTTGTTCTTGCTCTATAAATAACTGGCCAGAGAAATAGAAGTGATGTGCGGCTGACCTTCAGGCCTCTCATCTCTAAGAGTGAAAGGGCCTTTGAAAAGAGGCGACACTAGAGCAAAGTTGGCTGAAACAGTCATGGTAAATGGATTTGGGCTAGTGAACGCTGTAAACACACCCATTTTGTCCACAAAAGGACTAGACTAAAGGTCTGGACTGGCTCAGCTGTCTTATGTAACAGCAGTGTGTAGTTCTGGCAGATGAGGTATGATGGGCTTCCAGTTAAGCCACATTATCCAAAAATATACCAGCCATATTCACAGGGGAACACACACTTATTTGGTGTTCTTTTGAGTTTTAACATGCTGAAATACTAAAATTTCACAATTGAGAATAGACTTTGCTCCTCTGTCTCAACGTAGGTGGGCAGAGGAAAAGTGATACATAATAGGCTACATATTTTACATACCATTGCAGCTATTGCAGCATTCCAGTTTGTTTGTAAAAATGCAAGTGAATGGAAACATTCCCCACATTTTAGACGTCTCAATTTTTCATAAGTTGCTGAATCACATTTAAGATCCTATTTTGAAGATTTGTATGAGTATTTGCCCGTTAGCTGCGGCTGGAGGGATGAATGGGTGATTGTTTGAGGGCCCTGTGATGACTCTCCTGGGGCCCATCAATTCACTGAGGCTCCTGGAACATCAGGTCATGGCTAACCCTGCTCTGAAGCTGCAGCCTGGCCTCACTGTGCTGATTTTGTCCCAGTTAGAGCTCAGGACCTCCAGGGTGCACAGCTGGGTCCCTTAAAAAAGCCCAGCTGAATGGTTTTAGAAACACTGCATCTCCTCTTACCCTGCACTCTACATCTCTCACCACTCACTCTCCATCGAGCAGAGCACAGATATCAGATACTGTGTTCTTTACTTGATATGTTCATCTTTGCTTGCCAAAGCCCCTGGAAACCATATTAAAGTCTGTGTTCCATATTTTTAACCAAAGGGCCTCTGCAGTTTAAGAATTTATCCAAAATTTCCATTATCCCCTCTCTCCTTCTCTTTCCTCTTCTCTCTTTTTTCTCCACTGCTCCATGTTTTCCTGTCTCTTCCACACATGCTCACACACATCTTAATTTTCTCTTTTTCCCCTCCAGCGCTGCTATCGTGTTGTATCAATTACAGCTGACCACCAGTCAGGTGGGTCTGCGGGACATTTTAGATCACGGAGGGCAGCCAGCTCATTCAGCGCCTCCAGCCTGCTCCCAGACTCCAGTCCCAGGCCCCGCTGAGGCCTTGTCCCAGGCAGGGCAGAGAGACACCTGGCCAAACCACAGAAACACTTCCAGCTGCTGACTGCCTGATGCTCACCACGGAGAGAATTCAGGCCAAAGGTGGAGGAGCTCACCAAGAACTACTGCACTGCAGTACCATAAACATTTCTCTGAATTTCATTATGCGTATTTAAATCACACCAAAAGCACAAAAATGCACAAATAGTTATTTTGATCAAATTATTAGATTATCAAAATGTTCACAGCATATCGCAATAAATATCTCCCACCTCCCTATAGTGGAAAACAAAGCAGATACAAGCCTCAAAGTGAAAGTGAGAGAGCGTGAGGGGTGAAAAAAGGCAGAGAGAACAACAGCTCCCTTTTCTCTCCGAACAGTTGACATGAAAGACCACATTATGTCTGAGATTAGAGGCAATTACACTGGGAGTGCGCTTTAAGACCTTTGTTTGCCAACATGACAGGAGGGAGCAGGGCTGTAATTTGATGAGGGGACAGCGTGAGTGAGAAACTCTGCATGGTGAGCTCCCAGTGGAGAGAGGCAAAGAGAAGCCTTTGTGCGCAGTGTGGACATGGCGTTTGGCATAAATATGAACATTAAGTGGAAGATTAATTCAACTAAAGGCCGTGAATCAAAGCAGAAATGTCAGCTTTATCTTTTGATTCTATTGCTGTGAAGACTGTATTTAGAGGCACTTTCATCTTTGTCTTTTGTTCCAAACGGCAGTACAAAAGCTACCAGATTTATATTAATTCAAATGACACAATTGTGCCGGTTCATTCACATGTCACAAATACTGTAAACATATGATTCAAGTCAACCTGCGGTCAAACAAAAGCACCGCACCGCCATCTTCAAGACATGACATCTCCCCTATTCTGGCCGGGGTGCATTGTTCAAACATTGCAAGTTTTTCAAGACAGGAAACGAGCAGCTTGTTCCAGACTGAGGCAGAATGGAACACATCTTTATTTGAGGGAAGTCATTCCATTGATATATAAAATACCAAAGCAAAGTTTCCTTCCCCCTTGCTTTCCTGGTGCTATCCCCTTCAAAAGGACACGGTCCTTTATACTGGGCTCACATGCACACACGGGACCAGAAGAAAAACAAACAGAGACCATTTAAATATCAACCAACCTGCCTTCTGTTTGAATGGAGTGCTACTGCGGAGCCCAGAGCCCGTTATGCATTCACTGAGTAATGGATGCAGACCAGAATGAGCAGATTATGCTTTCAATGTCTACATGTATACTGTCACATTAAATATACCATATGCATCTTATTTTCTGAACAATAACACATGCAAATGCTGCCCTTTCACCCTCTGCTGTCTTGTTCTCCTTAGTGAAATTTTCCCATAAGGGTGTGTGAAAGGAGGAAGAGGACCACCTATTAAAGTGAAATCTAAGGAGTGATGGATGGGATCTTGTTGAGGGGGAGCAGAGCAGCATACACCCCAAGGGAGGGGGATGATGAACATGGAGGGGTGTGTGTGTGTGTGTGAGGGGGGGGTACAGGGTTGAGTTTACTAAATCCCCACTCACACCTCGCGCCGAGAGTAGAAGAGATGGAGACCTCCCAAGCTGTCTCTCAAAATTATATTGACTTCATCGTCTTTAAACTTTCATCTGTTTTTTCTCAAAACCCTTCCGTTCATCCACATCATTGTTTCCATAGAAATATTTTCACTTTCAAGAAGAACATTAACATGAATTAGTTCTTACAGTTCCAGTATGTAATAGTAGTTTTGTTTTTCCAAAATACTCCATACTGTAGATGAAAGCATGTAATAGCTCAAAAAATGTAGCAACGGACAGATTAGTCAACACTCACCTGACAGACCTGAGGGTTGTCCAACTTTTATGAGAATCTTCTCCGGTTTTATTGGTTTTTTCCTCTTTAAATATGATCACCCGATGGTCTTAGAGATCTAGACTTAGACATCAGCCCCATGTACATTTAAAGAGCTCTTAAAGCTCTGTTTAAAGCAGTGACCTTTGATTTTATGTTGCCAATGCTCTATGATGTTATGTTTTAATATGTGGTTTTACATTCAGATTAATCTGTTAAGTGTCATTTTGTGGTCTGAATAAACGAGTGAAGTCTTTATGCCTGGTGACATCATATTATACACTTTCTGGCAACTGATATTTAATATAAGCAGCTGATCATTTACTTGATATAAAAAAAAAATACATATCCACACACATACATACACATGAACCTGTAGTTGAACAACCTGAAATTTCACAAACTCAGTAGACCTATAAACAAAAACAATAAAATAAACAACATAAATATTACCCCATTGGCTGTGTCAATTTTCAATGTGTTAATTTTCTGTGAATACATTTTCATCCTTCTGTCCCTAAGAAAGACAATAAATTCATAAAAGGGCAAATGGAGACATTGCAGCACTTGTGGTTTAACGCCTAGTGTGTGGAGGAATTATTGCTGTAGTAGTTTGCCTTTAACTGTCAGGAAATGACCCATAATCTGCAAGCGTTTGACTGCTGCAGCATTCCTGTGAAATGACACAAGTTGGGGTAGATTAGGGGTTGGGTAATTAGCTCATTAGTCAACATAAACACATGGCAGGGCCCCCCCCCATTTCTACACACCCTACCCCCTCTTGACGCACACAGCTGGTGGCAAAAGTAAAGCACTCAAAAACATATGCACACACACATGCATACCTGCACAAACACATACAGACTCACATTGCATCCAGACCACTCCATCATTAATCCAGTTCCTTTCTTCTGGACTTTTTTTTTCTTTTGCTATTTCCCATACTTTTTTGGCCTCATCATCTCTTCTGTTCTGCTCTGCTCCAGACAAGTCACTCTTTCATATTGTAGCCCCGTGGGGGCTGAGGGCTAGCCACTTTTCACCAGCACCTTAGCAGCTTATCAGAGCACTTTATCAGCCTAAGGGAAGGAGATGTGGGTTAAAGCTCCTCACTCTTCTGCTCTGCAGCTCAGAAAGCCAGCAGGCTGTCAGCAAACAAGTATTTGTAAGCTGGGGCTCTGAAACATGTGCCTTTTGATAAAAAGAACAGCTTTTGGGGTCATACGCTTCAGAGTGTGTGCACAAAAAACACAGGACATCTTTGTATGGTATGTTAAGCTGGTCCCCACACAGCCGCTCTTGTTGCTCAGGGGACAGATGCTGAACAGTGGAACCTGGACAGCCTTTCACACCTCTTAAATGCAGCAGGAGGCCTTAGCTCCCACTCCACCTCATTTCTGTACCTCCTCCTCTCTCCTCAGCACAGCCCTCAAGATTGGCATAAAGCTCTCTTTCACCAACACATCACATCACATATGAAGCACTCTTCCAACTTTATCAAGAAGGTGTTGAAAATGGAAAAATTCCTTAGTTTCAGTTCTACCTCACTGATAAAAACATGCAGTGAGACTCATAGCTTTGAGCTCAGCTCTTATTGATTTAATTACATCTGAGCAAAGTTTTAAGACTCTGACTGTTGGTCGCTGGCAACTTTTCAAGTCAGAACAGGACTGGATGTGTTTGCCCCTATGCTTTCGGAAACACAAGGCCTATTTGGTGGTTCACAACTGATATGAACCATGACTGTTTGACCATTTGTGCAGCTTTACACTGTTCTGCAGTTGTTACAAGCCCCAGGCCACTTGGGAAGCAATGCACCTATAAGTCATGTGATAAACTTGTGAGGGTGGAGATGGAAAAAGCTGACATGGGAGTGAAGAAGAGTGAAAAAAAAGTACTCTACAAGAGATCAATCTGCTGTGGTTTGCTACTGAGTCAAATTGAAGGTTGTGTTTAGATAGAGCCACTTAATCGGAAGACTTGTAGCTGATGGATTCATCCATCATCATCTGCAGAGACAGTGCTCACAGGAATGGATCACACATTATTTTCTGGGTAATTTAAAGAGGAAAAACAGAGTAAACCCATCCCTCACTGTAGGTCCATTTGACAAGATGCAGTGTTAGGGTCCTCAGCAGTTCAACTGATTCGCTTTTGTGTGTCTGAGTCTACAGTGTGTGTGTGTGTGTGTGTGTGTGTGTGTGTGTGTGTGTGTGTGTGTACACTTGACAGATTGAGCAACTGAAAATTTTGCTGCAGGTGAAATGAAGCCAGGTCGGTTTCAAAAATCTCAGTCATGGGTGGAAAGTTAACGTGCGAAGGCAAAGTTCATTCCTTACATTGGTTGTGTATCATTGTCATTGTAAAGACAAATGTGCAATACAGTATGTCTGTTTTCCCGATAACATTGATTCACATGTCTCCATATATCACCTTTATGGTCTTATCTATTGCAACTTTTTTTGGTGCATATTTAATAGGTTAAAGCAATGGAATGTGATATAGAAATGTATTCCTTTCTAGAAATGAGTATTAATTAATCTCACTCTTACAATTCATGTTAAAGCAGACTGTTTGTTTTTAACAGAGTATTCTATTAAACTGTCAAAGACCCTGATGGATCGGCTGTTGGTTCCATTTCATCAATACTGATATTAATAGCAAGAGTAAAAACAACAAATTTGCTGTGAGGGACACTGCCACTGACATGATTGGTGAGGGAAAGTGCCACGCCTTGGTCTTTGGCAGCGGGCCACGGCCTTATCTGGCTTGATGAATTACATTGACACCCTAGCTATCTTAATGACTCTGTCTATCTGCCCATCTCCCCTCTCCTTCCTCTCCCTTCTCCAGCCCTTGGCCTTGCTCCTACATCCTCCCCCTGTTCAAATATCCTGAGCTGATTTGTGTCATTATGTGTGTGTGTGTGTGTGTGCATGCGTCTGCAGGTTTGTGTGCACGTGTTTGTGTTAACTTAGATGGGAGTCCATTCTTAGTACGCCGCCCTACAATTTGCAGTGGAGTGTGATTTAAGAGCTTTTTGAGTTATTGAGTTATTTTTTATTGACAGCCTGTCTCAGCAGCGGTTTGTGACTCATGACAAAGTGCAGGGAAAATGTGTTTTCTGAGAAACAAATATGATTGAGATAAATCACTCCTCACCTGTCATAATTTCATCCATGTCATGATGGGAAGTGCATGAAATACTGGTTTCTATTTAAATACTGATAATTGCTGTAGAATATTTTTTTCCACCGTGACGAAACATGGCACTCCTGTGGTTTGCTATGTTTCTGGCAAATACATGAGTGTTGAAATCAGGTGTGTTGTCTCCACAGAAAGTTAAATAGACATTACGAAGTGGCCTGCCACTTAACCTAATTTTTGGCGGTGAGCATTTGGCATCCTGGACTCTCATTTCCTGGTTTTAAAGAGGGGATCCTTCCTTCTTTGACTTCAGCTTCCTCTGCTCTAACACCCATTGTGCATTACATTGCTTCACAGGTTCTCCTAGTGTATGTAGCAGACACTTCACGTGGCCCTTGGACTTCGACTTTAATGTGTTAAAGACAAATGGCTCTTAACTGCAGCCATTCCCACCACCTGTCCTGACAGGCGGCAACATAAGGGTGATAATATCAGACAGAGATGTATCATTGACCATGGCTTTAAAGGCCACAATGTAATCATCAGTCAGCGATACATTTCGTCCTTGTTAGGATGGCTTATAGCTGTTTACTCTTCCTTTTCCTCAAAATATACTAAAATTGATGGTGACTTACTAATAGAAGATCAAGGATATTAGACATTCTGGTAAACACAAACATTATTTCAGAAATTGCTACAAGGACGATGAATTCTGGGAATAAGGAATCATGCAGTAACAACTTTGGCCCAAAAATAAGAGCTTGGGCTATATTTTAGTGCTCAGTATTACCCAAAACTGACATGGATATTTTTTCCAGTGTAAAAGCAAACTGCTTATCTAATAACAGCCTCCTCACTGTCATTAGCTGAAACCAAGACGAATGTTAGAGACAGTTAAGTGAGGGCAGGCTGGGAACATTATTCCAGTGTTCTAATATTTCTACCCACAGTTGAACCTCAGCCCCTCATCTACCATTGGCTGTCTCACATGAACACCAATTAGGCGTGATGCAGGACAGGAATAAAGGCCGATGCACTTTGCTGCGAGTAGCATTTGTTTTTTCTTCTTTCTCAGTGTCAGAGTGGGTAACCGGTGTGCGGTCCAAGTATTTTGGTCGTAATAGTAGCTCAGTGTTCCGGGAACTCCAGGATAAAAACGAGAGTGAAAAAACAAGGCGGTGAGGTTTCTGGGTAATAACTTCATCTTTCTATATTGCAGTGCATGAGGGAGGAACATTTCTTTCTCCATTTTTTTTTTTTCAGATTTTTTGTTCTGGCAAGTTCCATAGCCTCCTGTCCATGGAAAGCATACTCTGCACATTCTGCAGACAACAGTCTTCAGGGAGGAAATAGAGAGGAAATTGTGCAGAAAGTGTAAAAAATCAGCCTCTCCTCCTCTCCTTCTCAGCCTCTGTGGCTCACTTCTCACAAAGAAAGACTCCTTGTTTTACCGTCAGCTCTAATTACTTATGTTTATCCCACAAGGGGCATTTTTGAGAGAGAGGAAAACAACTTTTAATATCACTCATACACATTAATTAATTGCCCGGGGTCCTGTTTATTTCCCTAAAATAAGCACTCTCTACATGATTCTGAGTGCCTTGCTTGTCATGACAGACAGCCAAATGTCTATCTTGACTTCTCTAACATGATAATACACAATTAACACTCTCAACATTGTAAATATGGTTTTAATATAGGATCACAATTTTAACTTTAACACAGTGTAAGTCTGGTGGGACTCCATTGCTGACCCTCTGTCAATTGGTGGAAAATTATGTTAAATTTCCTTTATAATCCCAGGCTTAAGTAAGAATGTTGAGGACTAATATAATGAAGAAAGACAGGAAACTTTAGGAGCTTTGCAAGTTCCTGGTAGATTCCATCCTCTAACCCATTAGATAAATAATGGCAAAGCTCATCTTGCACATTCAGCCTGTCACTCTTATGCTGATGTTTTATTTCAGAAAAGGCTGGGGTATTTTGTATGCATGCGTGTATGTGTATTTCAGCATATGTTTTTTTTTCAGAGTGATGACTGAAGAGCTAAAATTGCAGAAGAGGGTAGAGGGAAAGAGAGAGAGTTCAGTTTAGGGCTGAGGATTCAGTTGAGGGGTTTGTAAATCTTCTCAGGGGATCTCATTTGTGCCAGGTGGTCACACTTTTAGAGTTGGTAACTAATCCCTACCACATGCTGTCACCTGTATGTGAAGTTACAATGCGGTTTCACTATGGCAGCTCTGCTGGCATCCAGTGGGGGGTGCTGTCTTTATGGGTACATATAGCAGATGGCCAGCTAACATAAACAACAGGATAAGTAAGAATAGAAGTGTTTTTCTCACCATGCTTGAAAATTTTTTCAGAAAATGAATGAACTGAATAATACTTTTTCCCCCTTTATATGACTATTCATTTTGTGACCGTAAAAGAAAATGAAGAAAGCAACGTCTTTAACATGCTAGACTCCTTCTGCAGCATCAAATACAACTCTGGGCTGTCAGTGTGTTCATGATGACTGATGATGAATGGTGCCAAAGCAGATGCATCTGCCAATCAGAAGAATTCAGGTCACTTCCTTTTCATGCATGCCAAACTAGAAATAGAACTGCTACTAAACAATCCCCTTGTAATAAAATACTGCAGATGGTATTTGAAAAAAGGTGAATCATGTTTTATTTGTCACATTTAAAGGGCATCACAGTGACATGGAGAAATTTATGACAGAAGTTCATTTGTCTTCAAGCGTTGCCAGTAATTTCAAAGTGTGACTACCATTCCATTTAAAAAAACAAAAAATGTTGTCACCACGGGCCTACGGTTAATAAAGCGGAGACAGAGGGGGAAAAAAGCTTCAAAGAAACTTCTAAGTAGATTTGGCAGTAGGGTGCCCTGCTACAAAAGACCCATGTTTAGGACTGAATGAAAAGAAGCATGTCACCGGAGGGAAATGTGGTTAGGCATGTTCAATGTATCAAAAGAAAATAACCGATAAATAAAAGGAGGATGGAAAGGTTGTAAACTTCACAGCCTAGGCCGAGGAGGAAAGAGACCCCTGCAGTCTCTGATTATTTAACCACAAAGCCTTCTCCAGTTTCTGTAGCAGGCTGCATCCTAATAACAAAAAGAACACAATCACACGCTCATACATAAAGAGAGAGAGGGAAAGGAAGAATGTCTTGCTCAATAACTGAATCACAACATGACTAAAACAATGTGAGTATTAAAAAGTGCCATGCGAGATTACACCACCTTTGATCATGACGGTACATGAACCACAAAAATTTTCATCAAAACTTCGCTTCGTGTGCTTCATGTGATCACTAGTGGTCAGAAGCTCAGAGGGTACTAAGTCCTACTTTTCAACATTTGCAGACTCTTTGTGTTTTTTTTCTTCCCTCCTCAGGCTTCTCTGGCTAGACAAAAATCTATGCCAAATGTCCTGTAACAGGCAGTCAAGGATTAATTTGCGTGTTGTGCCTTGACTTCGTTGGACCTGACAGCACTGGTAATGGAGCGTATGAATGGTCCAGATTCCACTACAGGTAGAGAACCTCAGGCCAGGAACCTTTCAGAACTCAGCTGATTACAAAAAAGGAGAAAACTTCCACTGCTGGCTTGGTACAATAAACAAAAATGGCATGGAAAGCCATCAGTTGTGATAGAGTTGTGAGGTAGCCTTGGGCAGCACGTGATTTTCTTTCTTCAAAGGGAAAAAGGAGCTGTTTTCCATGTCAACAACAGAGTTATTCATCTCCTAGAAGGTGAGCAGAACTGGGGTCTGTGGTCGAATATTCAAGAAGAGGAGGAGATGAGAGCTGTGTTAGAATTTGAGAAGTGTTAATCAGGGAGAGGATGTGGGCCTTCTGGTCTGTACCTGATTACCACCAAATGGGCCAGCCACAGCAGCCGCCGCAGCAGCAACAGCTGGACCCTACAACGGTGTGGGGGTGGGACAGGGTGGGTAAGAAGAATGAAGACACCATGGAGAGTGATGAGGGACACAAAGACAAAAAGAGCAATTAGGGACTTTCCACAATGGTTCAAAAACAGCCTCATTCTTCACTTGCTGAGATTGACCAGAGAAATTGAGCCTGTTCCTCTAGTATCTGTATGACGTATTATGTGTTCCAGACATGAAGGTCGACTGCTAATTATGCTGGTGGGAATTGCTGACTATTTAACCTTTTGTATTGCTCTTGTGCCATTATCTGTACTCACTCCTTGCAGGTGCCCCATCATGAGTCTCAAACTGAGTTTGTCAGTTCATTAATCCCAGCTGCAGTAGAAGAATGCTGTTTTTCTCCCTCTGGATGATTTGTCCTGACAGCATGAGCGAGCCAGTGACTGTTAAGAGACAATCAGGGATTTTTTTTTTCTTACGTTGTCTTTATCTGAGCTCAGCACATCGCTCACCTTTTCCTGCCAAGTTTAAGTACATGACTCAACATTGTGACATCTTCTATGACTTATGAATCTCTGTGTGTCTCACTCTTGTCTTTTGTCTCTCTCTCTTGAGTCAGTTTTACTCCCTTTACTTCTCAGATATGTTTTTACACAGTCCTACTGCGGAGCCATTTAAAGGCCAACGATATTAACAAGACAATAAAAGAGAAAAACAACTTCATTTGGTTTCTTGTGTGTGTTTACCGTACACTGCTGCCACAAACTAAGGGCAGATTTTTTTCACTCCTGTTTTAAAAAACATCATTATTACTATTTTCTTTCCTTTGGCTTGTAATGTTTCTTATATGTATACATTCGGTAGTGTGTTGCTACTGACACTTTGATTACTTGAGTGCTCTGCCCAAAGGATCAGTAAAGTTCTATCTAATCTAAATCCAATCTAAGATAACATTAATGACCGTTTTGTTCACATACTAATTCTAAAGAGCTGGTGGAGACTAAAACAGAGCTGAAAGAGACTGAATTTGATTTGTGTTTTTGTTTAGTGGGACAAAATAAAATACAAAACTCAAAGAAGAATGGAGGCATAATAGAATGTAGAATCTTATATAAACAAATAGATATTTTGTTCTTTCCCTTTGATTTAATCCATAGCAATATTTTATTAATTTGCCCAACTGATAGCAGGAGAAACATAGTCTCCAGGTGGAAATGCCACAAATTATGGCAGAGAGCATTAGATAATATTGTGACAGTGCGAAAAGTAAAATATATGGAAATTAAAATAACATCGGCTGGTTGTGGAGAAAGATCATGGTCTGCATTTGACAAAAACAATGATTTGTGTCTTTAATTTTTTTTTTTGTGGCCATTTTGTCTTTATTAGCAATAATGTAAGGTGGATGTATGAGAGGCTGACAGGGCGCAGAAGACCTCAATCAAGAATCAAACCCAAATCCTTCACAATAAGACTTTAGCATGTGTGATAAACCTGGTTCTTACTATTTAACCCTATAAAACCATTTGTATCATATTTGCTACTCCAGGTTCAGAGAACTTTATCTTATCAACAAGATCAATACTTTCCTTATAAAGCTGTTGTATATGACCTGATATGCGTTTTATGTGCCCTGGTGGATTATCATCCCACTACAGCCAGTGGAAAGGCTTTTTTCCTCCCTTTTCAATATGGCCACTAATATTAAATGATCAGACAAACATTTTGTAAGTTACATTAAGAAGGACATTTATTCTGTTATTTAGTTGAAAATTAAAACATATTGATTGGTGCCATAGTGCCGGGGGCGACATGGTGGTGCAGTGGTTAGCACTCGTGCCTCACACCAAGAAGGTCCTGGGTTAGATTCCCAGGCGGGACCTTGGGACCTTTCTGTGTGGAGTTTGCATGTTCTCCCCGTGTCTGTGTGGGTTTTCTCCGGGTACTCCG
>JAQQZY010000010.1:19904080-19935483 GCA_030068375.1 Ostorhinchus rueppellii | reverse complement strand
TGTCCAGGGTGTACCCCGCCTTCGCCCTTAAGTAGCTGGGATAGGCTCCATGCGACCCTAGTGAGGATAAAGCGGGTATAGAAAATGAATGAATGAATGAATGATTGGTGCCATTCACGGGAAATAAAAAGGCTGTAAAAAGGTTTATGTAAAAAAAAAAAAAAAAGTACCTGAAATGTTCTATATTTTCAAAATGTTACTGGTAAAATTTGTTGTTGCATTCAAAGTTAATGTTGTCGTGAGCAAAAAGTTGCCAAAAATGCCCAATGTATTAAATGTGATACAAAAAAAATATATCATAAACAAAATCATATAGCAACATATTTTTGTTTGGATTATGTTAAAAGGACTAATAAACATTTGAATTCCCCCAAAATGTTATTCTATGACAAGTTTTTAATGGGTCAGGTTTTACAGGGTTAATTGTATCAAGATACTTTCTCGATCTTATTGCTTAAATGCGAGACATATTGCGAAACAGCCACATGTAAGTACTGGTCTTAATGAATGGCTGCTAAGATGTTCTAAAAAGTTTCCTGCAAGACAGTGACCGTCTTCTCGTGACTAAGGTCATACTAGGTAAAATATTGTGATTTACAAATTTGCAGGGGTGGAAAAAGTATTGATTAAAAAGTCCCATGAGCTGTAGAAATAAATGTTAGACACAAATCTTGACAAGTTGTATGTAATATGATCTGGACCAAACGTTCAGGAGACAAAAGCTGAAGCCAGTGTAAAACATCTCTCACATCCATCAGCTCAGGTCATATGTTATAACCTTACAACTAACTGGCAATTTTGATCATGAATGACTTGATGGATGGTTTTTCTTTTGCTGATGTACTGTAAATTTGGTTAAAATCTGTGATGCATTAAACTCAAACCTGTCTACTGGGAGTTGAACCATAAATTCTACTGTTCGTGGGTTTCTTTGTTAACTACTTCATTACCAACCTGCAGTTCAGACACTTTCATATATTGATATTGGTAACAAATAAGGAGCAGTCAGCATCACAAAAGAAAAAAAAAATACACAAATGGGCCACCTTTCTAATACGTCTCTAATATTGTAGTATTGAAGTATTAGTTGATTGTATTCTTCACCCACAAATACCCAGTGCTACTTTTGTGTCAATTCCCATGATTTTTCTGTGACATTTAACATTTCCTAACAAGATGTATTGTAAAATAATTATTGCATATTTTCTGTGGAAATCGGGTTTTCCAATATTTAATGTACTGATTATGTAAATGTTTAGAAAAACTCAGATTAAAGTTGATGGTTATTATATAAAAAACAGAGAAAACTGAAGAAAAAAATGACTTTTTCAGTAAAATATATCATTAACTGAACATAAAAAAAGTGTGTCCATCCACTGTCGTTGATCAAACTCCATGGGTTTTACTGGTGAATGAGTGTTGTAGATGATGATGGTGTTTCCACGTTCACTACAGAGGCTCTGAATGTCCATGGAAAGATGAGAAACTGTATTTTACACCAATTATTTACATGCATTGATAGGATTAATGGGTCAACAGGTATTAAACATTTTAGCTCAGTAGATGATTTTGGTTGGTGGTAGATGTATGGGTCTTTATGGGTTAATTCCCTTTTATATCAAACATGTTTAATGGAATATTCAACCCACTTTGATATTCCAAAAACCCAACAGCTAATTTATGTTCTCTCTCTATATATACATATACATATACTTCCATATCTCCTAAATTGTGGAAGATAATTATAGCCCATGTATTTATTATGCTGTTGGCAAAATCTACAGGGAGTCTAAAGGACTGTCTGTGACCTTATAAAGATCAATGTGAGGCTTTCACAGCAAGAGAAGGAAATGTAACAATGCAACAATATGATTGTTTTGCACTTCCTCTAACATGAAAGCCACGCACGGAAAAAGAAAAGTCTATTCTGAGCCATAAAAGCCACATTTCTTGCCTTATTTTAAACATGTTTATTTCTTCAGAGGAATATGTAGAATATATTTAGACCAAATGAAAAGTGTCAGGTGCTTGAAAAGGGGACTTTACTTTGCAGACTTCCTGCTTAACACACACACATTCACACATACATACACACACATACACACACACGGAGCGTCACACATCACAACAGTCTGCGTGTAATGAAAAAGACGATATCACAACATCCGGCTTTGTACTTTGCAATCATAAAGCGACCTCCAAAACACCTCCACCTGCGAAGTGATCCACCAGGTGATAATCGCTCTGAGTGCCCTTTATGTGAGGTGGAGCAAAGTGCAGCGGTTCATTCTGTCATGGCTGCAGGTGAATGTTTCCTCCTCTTCCTTTTTCCTGTTCTTCTTAAAAGCCAGGCAGGTGAGGCAGGCTAAGCCCACTTAAGATAAGTGGATTACATAGCCTGTGTCTGAGCTTTGCGGTGACCGTATCGGTGTGCACTACACACTGGGTGCATTTGACACTAAAACACAAAATTAGAACAAAAACAATCTTCCCTGGTTGCTGATAAACTGTTGTTTGCTTTATGCTGTTTTTTTTCCACACCATTTTACTGCTTACATAACCTCAACTCATACTTAACGATAGTAACTACTGCATAATTTGTTAAAAAAAAAAACAAAAAAAAAAACAAAACTCAACTGCTATCTCTCGACTTAATGAAAATATATTTTTTTTGCTAGTGAAAAAAAATCTAGTGTCACTATTAATGAGCCCACTCCTGTATGTGTAAATGAAAACAGTATCAGTGGGGCCAGAGATAATAAGGGAAACGGGAAAGCAGAGAAACAGTGAAGTTCTTTTTGTCAGGGAACACATAAGTGACCTCTTCAGACCCTCAGTCCAGAGTAATTATTTTCACTGCCACAAGAATAGCAACATAATTGTGTGGAATGCAAAAATCGGTGTAATTTCTTGCTTTGGCTTCTCTAAGTACTGTTCGATTTATCCTGTCAGTGTCAGACAGTCCCCCGATGCCTCTCTGTAAGTGATAAAGTGGGAAAGGAGGAGGTTTGTTGAGTGAAACGTGCAGAATAGATGGAGGGAATAAAGGCAAAGACTCACTTCCACATCACAACTGACAGCACAAATGGAGCTCAGTTTACGCTGACATTATCAAGTGGTTTTCATATTTTAGCCACTGGCTTCCAGTTTTTCTCCACCAAATCAATTTTTAAAAAATTTAATTTCATGAGTCACTGAACTGAACTACTTTGTCCAAAGAATAAAACACTAAGAAAAAAATAAAGGCAGATATTGTCTGAATTGCAGCACACAGGATTTCTGTGACTTCATACGTTGGTAAAAGAATTGGATGTTGTTTTTACTATATAAGGCTCAGAGGGATTAGTCACTGAAAAAGCATGTTCCTTTAGTCACAACCTGGGAATTCAGAGATTCTGTCAAGATGCTGCACAAAGTCACAAGAACTGAAACTTTAATGGACTGAGTAACCAGACGTGGAACTAAAACTGCCTTTCTGAATTTTCATTTCAGATTTTTATATTTAAGAAGGTTTTTTAGGTGCAAGAAAATGCAAAAGTTAAAATGAGGAATAGTCTTTTTTTTTTCTTTCAAAGTGATATCTTGTTTAGCCACTCAAAATGAATTATGGAATACATCAGTGTCCTCCAGTTTTTGTGTTGCAAATGTTACTGAGACACTGACAAACATGTCCCAGACTTCCCTTTTCTAATAAGGGAAAGTATGACAGGCATCCACAACGCATCCCACACTCTATTTGTTGTCCTGTATTCCCGCGACGCATATAAAAAGGAAAAATAAATGTGATATCCCTTTACATCTCAGTTCTTAATGCTCTCTGGTGGCTGAGGAACCCCCATATTTTCACCCCGCCTCCCCCTAGAAAAGTTTAAAGCTTCTTGCTCAGCTGGGTTCTCCCTTTGTACGGAGAATGTTCAAAGTATTACGCTGTCACTAATCATCCATGTTACAACATCTTGAGCAGTGAGGGCTCTCACTCTGACTCCACCAAACCATTATGGTGCCACAGGGTTGAAGGAATAGCCCACTTTGATCTCCTCAGAGGAGAGCTATGGAGACATCTTTCAGCCTCTCTGCTCCCCTCCTCACTCCCCTGCCCTCACCCCTTCTACTCTCCTCCCCCTCACTCCCTCTGGTGAGAGACTTTAAACAGTAGGCTGGAGGCTGTTATTTTGGGAGGGCTGAGGGGCGAGGAGCGAGTGAAGAATAATATCTTGTACTCCAGCGCCCGGACGGCTCCCCCAGCCCATCAAACGAGTAACAAATGTGGTTACAGACCCATAAAGAATAAAAGGGAGGGGAGAGAAGAAGAACGAGGGGGCAACATTTTTCTGACACAGTTTTACGGCTCTGCTTATTACAAGGAGCAGCTTAAGCTCTCCCTCCTCTGCTTAGCTCACCGCCTCCTTTATCAGTCATATCTACACATTCCTTTTGGGACGAGGGGGGGAATGATGGAGGGATGAAATGAGGGAAGGAGAGGCAAGAGTGTGGGGTGCTGACATAAACGGGAGGAGATTTATATATTTACGTAAATATATTTTAAATGTGAGCTGAAATGTTGCATTTGCAGGACAGCAAAGTTTTCTGATTTGTCTTGTTCTTCTATTTAATTTTTTATATATTTTACTTAATCAGGAAACACTCACTGAGATTAAAAATATATATTTACAAGAGCGCATTGGCCACGTAGGTAGCAGCACCATTAGCCAGGTTTATAAGGTAGCAGCAAAATATATATACACACGGACACGATTTAAAATACCAGGCAAGTATAAAATGAAATTGGCAATAGAACACTAAAACCAGAATTACAAAAATGTACTGAAACTGTTACAGTAGTGTGAAAAACACTCAGATTCAATATCATATATAGAGTATAATGTCAATTTTGTGTTCATGAGTAATATAATTAAAATAATCTCATCTGTACTTTTAATTACGATTACATTTTCAAGTACAACAGTGACATGTTTATGAACCCATATCAAGGGAACAATATAGATGAAAATAATTTTGGAATGATGAAATATTATTTATAAACAATTATTTAGTCTTGTTATCATGCTGTAAGGTTAAATAAGGTATAATAGTTGGCTGTTAGTGAGCAACTGAGCATAAATGTGAATAGATTTTATGTTAGCCCTTTTATATGATTGTTGGTGCTCACATGCAGATAATGTGGTTATTTCACCAAATATACTATTTCAATTATGTGGTGGCAAGTAAAACAAAACCAAATTCTAAAATTGTGTCACTGAAATATTTGTTTTGATTGCATTATTATATGTCATCATCCCCACTTACGTTTGAAACTTTTAGCTTTTGCAAAATAAAAATCATAAACACTCACAAGCTGTAGTAAGTACATTAACCTTTAAAGATCCAGTGCTACTTTTACATTAGTTCCCAAATGAATTTTTCTCTCGATTTAACTTTTCTTAAGTGATTTATCACAATTTATTATAATATTATCCTCTGTATTGTGAATTTTTTTTCTGTCAAAATTAGGTATTTTCCATTATTTAATTTGGTAATAATGTAAATGTTCATAAAAGTTCAGATTAAACTTGAGGTTTATCACCAAAAACAGGGAAAATTGAAGAAAAAGTGAGTTTTTCAGTAAAATATATTATTAACTGAACATAAAACAAGTGTGTCCATCCACTGTCATTGATCCAACTCCATGGGTTTTACTGGTGAATCAATGCTTTAGAAGATGACGATGTATTCATGTACACTATGGGGCCTTTGAACAGCCAAATGGGTCATATCTGATGACCATGAAAAGATGACAATCTGCATTTTACACTAATTATTTACATATACGGTTACGATTAATGGATGAAAACATTTTAGCTCAGTAGATGGCTTAAGCCGCCAGTGGCTGCTTGGCTCTTTATGGGTTAAATTAGCTCATGCTGCATTTCCCTGCTCCATGTCCACTCACTAATCTAGCAGAGTACTATGCTAATGACCTACAGTTCACTGACCAGTGAGATGTGGCTGATTAATTCAGAGCCAGATAGGCGGCTCCATCCCTTTCCATTCCTCTCAGGGTATCAGGGAGGACAGCTGGTCATCCCATCTCATCTCGTTCATTTAAACTCGAACCCCAGCCCACACATTAGCTCCCCATTTCCCTGACGTTTTCACAGCGCAGCTTAAGACAGCACTAAATCAACAAAATAAAACTGTTTACAGCCATTAACCTTATGTGCATTTACAGAGAATAAAACATCATGTAAATGTGTCCTATGTTGTATACTAAATGCATCATACTTGAATCATGACCTCAGTCTTAAGTCTTTACAAGTTACTTTTTGGTGCTATAAAATAAATAATTAAATAAATAAAAAATACTCAGGGTGCCCAAGCAAGCAGCTTATGTATTAAAAATAAAAATCATTCTAACTTTTTAACAACTTAACCCTATGGATTGTGCTTGGAAGTTTGCAAGGACAAAATGAAAGCACAGGGGGAAAAAAGATGAAGTTTTGGATTCAGTTGGTAACATATAAATGAAAGGAGCTCAGAGTTCTCATGAATGAGATCTCCTTCTTAAATATGAAACCTCTATTTCCATAGCCAGCGGATGCTTTGAGGAGATAAAGCAGAGGACACGATAAGGTTTCATATTCTTTGTTGGCTAAATGCACCACTAATAGCAGTGCATGACGCCACTGGTACGAGATATGTCAGACTAAAGTATATAGGAGATTTTAGGATAACCTTTTCACTTCTAGGGCAGTCAACATCTTATGCCACTTACTGTCATTTCATTCTTACTGACTGAAAGTGCCTTAGGTGACACCGAATTATGGGATGTGTTTATTGTTTGAAATGCTGATGGGATCAGGCATGATAAGAATCTGCTGATGAACCAGGCAGCCATGAGAATAACAGACTCCCTGCTTCTGTGGTATCTCCTCTCAGGCGAGAGATGTGGGGGTCCACCTTAGGTCTGGGACCTCTCACTCATCCCCCCACTCAGACACTCTTCTAGTGGGTGTTATCATCATGAGGACATCCCTTTACCTGTGAAATATTATTGCCTGGCTTGTCTCCACACAAGAGCTCTTTCAACAGGGCCTTAGAGTTCTCGTGTTTCACTCACAGATGCCATGGCTCATGGGTGATTTATACCCTCTGTCTGTCTGTCTGTCTGTCTGTCTGTCTCGTTTACTTATATGCATCTGTTTAATCGGACAATAACCCTCTCGTCTATTCACCCCCATTCTCCACCTCCAACAAACACTCTGCTTTTGCAAAGGGTCCAGCTCCCCCATTTACTGTCAGTAGTCTGATAGTCTTTTGTAAAGTGACTGGCAAGCACTGAGCACATGAGGAAACCCTAAACCGTTTATTAGAAGCACTTTGCACCCTTCAAGCAGAGTGGAGCCATTGTAAATAATGGCAATAGCAGAGCAGCCTGGATCAGAATAACCTGATAACTCGGCTTGGTGTGGGATTTAACTGGAGTTATGCCTGTGCATGTATTGTAAGGACAACCGCTTCTAACCTCGGTGCTTAGAAATTGGAAGTTGGTTGGACAAATGAACCAAAGTATGTTAAAAGTTAGTGAAAGTGTTGTCTTTCGAAGATGAGGTTGAAAAACATGAAATTTTAGATGGCAGTTTTCAAAGATTATAGTAATTCAGGGTCTTGTTTTTGTGATTTGACCATTACTGTTGTGATTTTTTTATGGAAGAAAAGGAACAACCATTAGGAATAACTCAGCATCCCCTATGATCGCAAGCAATGGAGTGTAGTTTGGAATGCAGTGAGTTTGGTCAACGTTGACCCAGGAAATGTTGGTGAATAAAACATGCAGTTTGAATAAACAAAAATAATAAGTACATATGTTTTATTTCAAGATTGAAAAAGTAGACTGTCAAATCTCTACCTTTGGTGGTGGTTTTTTCATGCCTTTCCTGTCCTCTCAGCCCTGACTCTATTCTGAACTTTCACCCAATTACCTAACTCTGCTCACCTGGGTGCTCAGCTGGTGCTCATTATCTTTCCCCTATATATTCCTCTCTCACACATGGACCTTTTGCCAGTTTGTTCAATGCTCTGCTCAGCATACCAGCACTTTTTCTGGTTTGGCTTTTTGGTATCTGACCTGTTTCTGTCTTTGGTTCCTGTCTATTGTCTCCTGCTCCTGATTACTCTTTATCTGACCAAGAAACCAGTATGTCCTCCAGAAACCCCATTTGCCTTCTGCCTGACCTACCTTCTGTCCCTGGACCAAGCCTTCAGCCTGCCTGAGCCCCGGAACCTGACCTGCCCTCTGTCCCTGGACCAGGTCTTCAGTCAGCCCCTCTTCAACCTTCACGGTAACGAACCCTGGACCACCGCCCCTGCGTGCCCCTCATCCTTCGTGGGATCTGTCCTGGTCAGTGGGACCTGGACTTTCAGAACTGTGTGCACCTTCAGGTGACGAAGAGAACTGTTAATTGTGACTTAGACTCTTTGAACTGTGTAAATACCTTTTAATATCTCAGTAAAGACTTTGAAATCATATTCCTGTCTGTGGTTCTGCATCTGGGTTCACCTTAGATCTGTTACATAGATTTTATATGGGTGTGAGTGGCGAGGTGAAAGCCCTGCCCTGTGGGTTTGAGCTTGGGTGGGTGGGCATGATTCAAGAGGTAGAGTGGGTCATCCAATAATCGAAGGGTTGATAGTTTGAATCCTTCTAAGTCATGTGGCACAACACGTCACCCACCTTGCCTCCAGTGTCACTCGCACTGCTGTATGAATACATATGAATGTTTGGTGATGGTCGAAGGGGCTGTTTGGCATGAACTGGCAGCCATACTTCTATCAGTCTGCTCCAGGGCAGCTGTGGCTACAAACGTAGTTCATCACCAAAGTGTAAATGAATGAGGGATCAATGTAAAGTGCTTTGCATGAAAAATCCTATAGAAATCGAATCCATTATTTGTATTGGAGCCAGTTGGCCTGAATCTAGTGACAGGGTGGCTGTCAGGTGTGTGGCGGGTAAGAGCTTTGTGAAACTGTTTTGAGTGGCTTAAAACATACTTGATCTGATGGCTGCATATGTCCGTATTAGATGTAGTGGAGCTGTTGGTGTGACCTCTGCTTTCTGCCTTTTAGGCCTGTATTAAGCACTAATGTCTTCCCCAGTTTCAGACTAACATGCCAGCCTGCTTTTTTTTCCCCCCCTGCCTCCAGAAAAATAATCCATGCATCTTGGAGTCTACTCCATGTGGAACCAAAGTACCTCCAGCAGGTAACTTGGTCAGCTGTCGCTGTCCTGCCATTGCTGCTGATTTTGCTGCCTTGCAGAAAAAACGACCTAGTGTGTTTGAGCTTCTAGCACAGGAAGGAAGGTCCAAACAGAGGAACAGCTGGGTTTACCTGAGCCATTCCTGGAAATGCTGCAGCAGTGGAAGAAAGTGGGAAAACACGATAGTTCTCTACTGGCAAGTGATGGTGGTTAAGCAAGGCCCCAATTACTGTTACCACAAATCTTAAGAGTTGAAGTCCTGCAGCAGCTTCATGATGAACATGGCCACTAGGGAGTGGATGGAACATGGGAACTGGTGCAACATATGTGCTATTGGCCTAGTATGCTAAAAGATTGAGAACGATTGTCAGAAGTGTGAACATTGTGTCAGTTCCTGACCTCAAGACCCAATCAGATTATAGCTATGGACTTCACCTATCTTGAAGCCTCTGCTGATGGGTGTGAAAGTGTGCTAATTGATGTCTTCTCCAAATATACCCAGGCCATTGCAACATGAGCTCAAAAAGCAACAACTGTGGCTTGGAAATTGGTCCATGAATGATTTTACTGGTTCAGGGTAAATACAAGAATCTAGTCACACCAAGGAAAGAACTTTGAGAGGGCAGTGATCCTGCAACTGTCAGCTATATGGTGTTGAGAAGACCTGTATAATGCCCTATCGTCCTCAGGGGAACAATGTAAATGTTCTGACAGCAAAAAAAGCTACTGGCCTGCATACTTAACATAATTTACTTTGCCGATAGCACCACTGTTTACCAAACCACAGGAGAACAGCCTTACTTCCTGATGTTTGGTCAGCAAGTCCAGGTACCAAGTTACTTCCTGTTGGGGAGAGGAGAGGAACTGCTACAAGGTCCTGTCCACCGCTGGATCCAATAACACCATAACTGTCTTAAGGTGACTCATGAAGAAGCCAGGAAATGCATTGAAATGGCAAAACACAAACAAGCAGACCACCAAAATGCACTACCTTCTGAACCACCGCAGCTAAACCAGCTAGAGTACCTCAGACCACAATATTAGGATTGAAGAGATGACTTAACAACCAGCAGCCCCGCCCCATTTCCCCATTTTGAACTTGCAGATACTGACATTCCCACTGCAGTGTATTCATGGTTTTTGTGAACTGTCTGTAAAATCTGTCCAACTGAAGATGCCTGGGAGACACTGCTACATTAAAGTGTTCCACTCATTCGGTGATTGACACAGCAAACGTAGAGATCCAGAGGTACATTATTTTGGGTTTAATGCCTTTACAATCCCCACACACTTACCAGGCAATCACTAAACTAGAATCGAACCTGTCACTTCAGATACATGGAACAAGAATGTAGATAGGAAAGAAAAACATAAATGATACTGTCTATTGACTATGAAACAATGTTGCTAGTATTTCACCATTACTACCTTGATTACAACACGTAAACATTGCACTATCCTTTCCTTTAACAGCACCATAGTGTTTTCAGTCATCGAGCTTGTACATCAACAAACCTTGAACCCATCCACTGCAAAACCACTATTTAACTGTCAAGTGACTTGAGGCTTTTAAATTCTTCCATTGTGGAGTAACTTATGCTGAAAACAAGAGTTAACTGACTTTATGTAGGTACAGAGTAGCAGAGTCCAAATCCCTGCACCAGTCAGACACCAGTGAACACCAGTAGCCTGTAGGGGTCTATATCCTTCATATCTCCAATCTTCTCTAAATACCTTTGCTTAGCAGTTGCATTGAAATTCTTGCATGTCCGTGCAATGCTGTTGCCTATAGCAACTGATAGCTTGTAAGTTCAAAATGGCACAGTCTCTGAGATGTTACATGATATCACATATGTCCTCACTCCTAATTAGGGGCAGAAAAAAAAATAAGACCATTGGAGCCCCACACCTTACCAGATCTGCAGGGTCCCTGATGGAACTGGCCCAGTCTCCATAATTGCATTCCTGAATCACCCTGAAAAGGTAAACTTAATAGACAATTAATCAAGTCTATTTCTACAAATATTTGAGACCAAACTGACAAGGTTGTACAGAAGATCACAATGCCTTTCCATCCTGTGGAGACTCAGGAAAGAGAAGAGGAAACTGGAGGTATTTATACAATGGGGGAGTCTCCAAAAGTCCAACCACCATCCATCAAAGGATGCTGAACTGCAGCCACTACAACTGTCTGAATGACCCAACACTTTATCAAACAGCCTAATGCTCATCTGCAACCAGTATCACTGCTGGCAAAACCTTCTGCCCACTTTATGCCAGCTCCACTTAATGCCCCCAGAAGAACACATATGACTGCTGGACATCCTAATGCTTATCACTTGCCACAGTCTGCTGCCCATGCTCCCATACTATCCACTCTACTGTCATTGTATATAGACACTGGCTTTGAATAGTATTGTTGGAGCACTAATGAAAAAACTGGGGGGTAGATGTAAGTGGTAAGGTGAACGTCCTGCCCTCTGTGGGTTGAGCTGGATGGCTTGCAGCCTTTATAAGGCCAGGTGTGGATAATTAGGTTAGTTAGTTAGGTGTGTGGCAGGTAAGAGCTTTGTGAAACTGTTTGAGTGACTTGAAATATATTTGAACTGATGGCTGCATATGCCATTGTGAAGCAGTTTAGATGTGGTGGAGCTGTTGTTGTGACCCCTGTTGTCTGCCTTGTAGGCCTGTGTAAAAGAGGTAGGCCTCACCCACAGATAGCGTGTGTTTTTAGTGTAGGCCTGCCATGTTTTCCCCAGATCCAGACTGAAATGTCAGGCTGCTGTTTTGCCTCCAGGAAAATAATCCATCCATTTTGATTGGCAAATATTGGGAGCCTGTATCATACCTGGGTGATCAGCTGGATTATTTCACTTTTCCATATGACAGCCGATTCATTGTCCCTTTGAGTGTGCAAACTGTATGAACTGCATCCAGGACTTTGTTTTAACCCACTGTTATACTGCAAACTATCAAATTTAACTGGACAAAAATTGTTATCCAGAGCAACTGACATTTGCATTGTTTGTTTTCTCCTTTCCTTGGCAGCAGGATGAGTGGTGAGGAGTGTGCGTGGGATTCACCTGCATGTGGGGTAGGCCCATGCTGGTAGTAACAAATGCTGTGTCCCTTTTTATTTGTTGTGGCAATTTTGAAGCGTATCCTTCTGAGACCCGGGCTTTTGTTTGGGATGCATTTTTAGTTTCTCCTCGCAACTTGGGATCAAGTGGACCTAATCATTTTTTTTTTTTTAAAGTATTATCTTTACACAGGAAGTACTTGTGGAAAAAAAAGTATCCCCATATGAGGACAATGGGTTTATTTTACTACAGTACTAAACCAATAACATCACAACAGTTTAACCAAGTATGAAACACTTAATTTCACCAAAACAAGTCAGTCTTTTAAATACTGTTTATAATTTCTTAGAAATTCCTACCATTTTAATTTGATTATGTATCAATAAATGATAACTTGGATACATTAAATGCTTATCATCTGCTTTTCCTTGAACCAATAGATTTGTTTTGCGCCCACACAGTCTGTCACCATGGTTCACATGAGTATGCTGCAGTTTCTCGTAATCAGCATAAATAATGGCCAAAGGTGCAAAAATAACCCCCATCAAAAGAATCAGTTTTCCTAAAAGTAATTTTCTATTCCATCTGTAGTGTTTCTCATTGCTTGCATTAAACCACAAGTACTCAGAGGCCATTACAAGTGCTGACAACCAACACACAATGAGCTAGTGTTTTTGATTGCTCTTTTAACGGGGGAACTAGAGTAGCATTTGACACTTAAAACCAGGTGACTGACTCACTGTCACCGTGTCAGTTTAGGTTCATCGTAATCAATCATGGTCTCACATACAGTATATGGTGACAGTAATATAAGTAATTGGGTTTTAAGCTAAAGAAAAATATTTGCTTGTAATTAGGCAGAATATTCTAATCTAAACCTCAGACAGCCTTTTACCTGAAGTAACAAATGTGTCACAGTATGAAGATTTAGAGACTTGGAGCAGCACAACTTTATGTACATAATTGTATCAATCTGAGAAATACAAGTCTTGAGGGAAAGCATTTATGAAAAGCCAGGATATTATTACAGCCCAGCTGGGGCCACTAGTGATGCTGAGAGTCACCTGCCTGTGGCCTCACTGGTGCTTTATAACACTTAGCCTGTAGGACTGAGGTAACAACTATGACATCATTGTCTCCAGAAATGCTGGGGAGGTACAGTGCCACACACTTGCCAGACTTCATAGCCCCCACATGGTTAGGAAATTACTTCACCCTCTCAGTTTTCGCACGAGTCCTGTTTACCAGTTTTACCCACGGGAGGTGGTCAGCTTGGGGTTGGCACATTCAATCACAGCTCTAGACATTTAACATGAGGACTGCTCTCCCCGGTCCCCACACCTGTATTTTTGTTACAGCACCTGGTTACTATAGGGACTGTGAAAGTGCTGTACATTAGGGAAACGCTTTATAAACAGTACTCTCTGAGAAAATTACATTACATGAAAAAAATTTTTTTTCCATGAAGTGCATGAGAAAAACCATATTTAAAAAATCGTTCACAAAGATCAGTTATGAATTTTTTTACCTAAAGTTTTAGGTTTGTTCTACATTTACATATTTTTATTTTTTTATACAGTATATTTTCAGTGCTTTCATTAATTCTATATCTAGTGATTCTTTTCAGGAATGTCATCTCTTTGTTACATGTGTGTTGTCCACTGGGGTTGTGAGAAATGTGGGTTGTGTAAATGCGTGTCACTTTTTTGCAAATTAAAAAAAAAAAGTTGCCTCACATTATAAGAGTAAATATTCAGTTAAATTTAATGATGTTCTGAGTTATTGCTGCAAATCCCTACATTAACATTACACTGGAATATGGCTTGTAAATCTTGCAATTCATAGTTGTATACATACATGCATGCAATTATGACATCACATTTAATGCAGCTTAAAAGATACAACAAATATGCCTTAAGTAATCAAAAATAACAAATTAATTATTGCTACTTGTGGAACTAAGATAAACTAAAATATATTTTCTCTTGTATGTGCATTCAGGTAGACCTCTATAAATAGGATTTTCAGATAGTAGTACATTCATATACATCTATAAATATTTTATACATTAATGAGAAAATTATCCATGAGTTTTTTTTTCTATCTTTATGATCATATCTGACTTACCTATATCATCATCCTTTTCTTCCTAAAAACAGGCTTAAAAAAATCCACAAAATGACAAATAAAAATTGTGCTGCTGTCTGAGGTTAAATCAACTAAAATGATGCAAAACCATGAACTGTTTTCATATGATAGTTTGTTTTTCTGTGAAAATGTCAGTTGAAAGTCTTTTCTGTGCATGCGGTCAGAGTGTGGAGATCAGGCTGCTGGATTGATGCTGCCCATAGATTTTTGTTTTTAGTGAGGGATAGCGGAGTTCAGCAGTGGGGCACTGTGGTTATTTTCTGGCCTGTGGGTAGGCTTTAAGAGCTTCAGAGCCAGGGTGGTCTTACAGGTCTACAGTAATATACCTATGATTTAGTCAGCGTCCAACACCTGCCTCTCAGAACCATTTCTGTAACTTTGAGCATATTTCTTTGATAAATATAAATTCCATTTGATTTTCTTTGGCCGGATGCCCAAAGGGTGATGCTGAACTGATAAATATATTCTATGGTTTGATGAAGAAAGAATGTGTAGCTTTGACACTTCATGATGCAGCTTCTTCACTTTCTCACGAGAGGATGTGTTGCGTTTTCAATCTCGTGGTCTTTCATTCATTCTGGAGTTTAATTTTTTCCATCTACAAATCTCTCATCTGTTTAGGTTAAATTAAATAAGAAAATAATCAGCGTTCAACAGAAATCTTTTGGAAAAGCATCTGAAATCTGAAGTTCTCTGTGTCACATTATGCCACAAACACAGATAATAAAGACTTCAACAGAACGGCTCATAAACACGCACCGACACACACGCACACAATCCCATCCTTCACAAGTGCACATTCACGCCCACTTTTAACCACCCAGTGGGAATGTGTTTTTCTAGATCATTTGAAGCCGAAATATTTGAGCGGCATGAGTCCTCTTATGAAGTTCTGCCAAGAGGGAGTACAGAACTGCTGAGACCTTTAGACAACAACTTCAAATTTCCCAGAATTCAACAGGGCCATAAACACCCACTTTTGTTCCAGATAGTAATGCTGCACAAGAAACAAAAACACACAGATATTTTACGTCACAGTGAAAATCCATGATTTTTTTTTTTTTTTTTGTCTTGTTAATTTAGAGTTGGCCTCATTATTAATGGGAACTGGTGTCGTATCCCCTTTTAAATAATAGAATCCATAACAAGAAATCTATAATAAATTGTTATATATTCACAAGGATATGTATCTATTGTAAGTCAAAGGTTTCTCAATTTGAAATTACATGAGTCTTGCACTGGTCTACAACCAAAATACTTTCAGAATAAAAGTTGCAAAATGTTTCTTGTCACAGGGTCAGGGGTCAAACTAAATAGTCCATTTTAACTTTTAGAAATCATTTAGGTAAATTTTTGTGTGTGTTAAGGCTGTGCACATATTTATTCTACTTTCTTGTTATATCAGAATAAAATGGACTGAGAAATAAATACGTATGCTCATTTCATAAATGACAAAACTTTTGCAAAGTTTTGGGTCAAAATATGAGATTCTCCGCATTAGACAGAATAGGCAGGAATAAAATGAAATGTTTGTCTTTGAGCAGCCAGTTCTGCTGCAAAACATGCTCATAATGTATAATTTACTCTTCAGATTCCTTCTAGTGCAAGATTAATGCATCTAATATATACATGATAGCATGTTTGTATTGAAAACATTAGTAAACTACCACCTTTGTCATTTGTTTTCAAGTTCATTTAATCTAAGTAAGATTTAACATTACCTATGAAGAGGGTACTTCAGAGAAAAAAAAAGAAAACTATAGGAGTATTATCAGCACAATTTAAAATGTGATCATTAAATATATAAAGTTATAACTTAGACAGTTTGTTAATGTTGCCTAATATGAATTGATAAAGTTGAAGTCATTTTTATAACCCTTTCAGTCTTTAATATACATGGTAGAACAGTGAATATACAGTAATGCTTTCAATAATTACAGCTGCATAAACAGGGCACTAGTCTGACATTTAACAATGAAGAGCTTTAAAGTGGGAAATGGTGAAAATAAATTAAAATGCATAAATAAAATGCACCTCAGAAAATGTACAAATGTGCTGTTTTCAAGAACATATGTTGTAATAGGCTTGTTTTAACATTGAGAATCATTTATAGCTTTTAATAATCTATATCGTGTCCATTTAGTCAAAGGTAAATATTAATTTGTCTTATGGATAAGACTGTAAAGAGGCTCAGTATACCAGCTATGAGCCATAATATCACCCCTCCCACTCTTACCTAGTTTTCTGTTACCATCCAAAATACCTGTAAACAAAAACTTAGAATATACTGTTAATATTATACTTGTAAATTAACATTTTAAACTTAGTTTTATTGGCATTTGTGTACAGGGCAGCTGAAAATGAAATGAACTCTATTTGCTTTTGGTAGTTTTAGCGTCTCTGTCTCATAGGTTTCATGGAAAATGAAAAACCTGTGTCTGTTTTTATGGTGGATGGTCGTAGTGGTCAGCATTATAACTGCTGGTTTGGATCTTGGTCTCTGCCAAGCATCATTTCCTTTCATCTTTCCTCAGTTTCTCACAGCAGATGTGATCCCCAGATATAACAAATATCAACAAAACAGAACTGTCTCTTAGTGATGATACACAAGAAAGAATAACATTACAATACAATAAAACAATATGATTATTGACAATGCAGATGGTAATATTTCCCGTAATGGAAATTTCATACCAACATGTGATATTTACAATCAATAAATGCACCATGTCGCATATGCAGTCAGTGAATGCAGCTTTGTTCATAATGACAGCTTGAGAATTCCTAAACTGTGACTCTGTCAGTAGTTTGGAGTATCATTTTGCTTCTTGTTCCCTCCTGTGCAATTACAGTGCTCAAAGTGATTGAAAAACACTGGTGTAATGTCTCCTGTTTCAGGGCTGTCTTCATGCTGAACAGTAAATCTGTCTCAGCCATTGGTCCATTTAACCAGATAAGGAGTTATTCCAGGCCTCACACAAGTCTGATGTCAGAGCCACTAATGACTTTGCTGGCTTTCAGTGTTTTTATATCACAGGAAATAAACTGTTAAATGAGCCTGCAAAGTACTGATATTTATAGGCTGAAAATATTTGATTTGTATAATTTGGAGACACGTGACCCTCAGTTTTTCCCAAGGTGCAAAACCACTCAATTCATATATCTTTGAATATGAGACTGACTTTTTCCTGGCATGAACCCCTCATGTTATTTATACTTCAATAAGGATGACCTCTTGTAAGACTTTCATATGATTTTTGCAGACACGTCAAATTCGAAGCATTAAAACCTGGCAATTGGGAGTTATATTAGTCAGTCGCCTAATAATTGGACGTATCATCAGGCTTGTTATTACAGTTTATTGTACTTCTTTAGGTCAAAGGCTTGTGTCATCTCTTGGTTATTTTGTCTTTACACTCAATCCGCACCGGTTCCCTGAGCCAATGCCTATTTTCTCCATTTACACTCCAGTCAGGAAAGGAAAGAAGGAGAACAGTGAAACGGTCCTGCATGAAACTTGAGCTACGTTTAAGCTGTCGCGCAATAAACTCTGGGCTGTAAAGTGAAAGCCTCCCATGTTGATGGGCAGTTAAAACACGTGGGGTCTCCAATCTGTACTGTCAAAATGGCTTTGGTTCCAACCGAGCAACTGGATAACAGGAGGGAAAGACAGACCCAGTCCTTTTGTGTACTACATAAAGTAAAAGCTTTTGTCATGAATGCTTTTGTTTGAGTCGGTACCACAGGATCGGCAGGTATCTTCTGGTGCTTTTTTTTTTTTTTTTTTTTTTTATTTTGAAACTCAAACGGTTTCAATCTCTGAGCAAACTTCAAGCGATGGGCTTGTCATCTGGAAGTAAGCCATGGGAGTGTTTTGGGCTGAAATAGGCCTTGTCATTGTTTTTTTCCGAGGAGGCCTCCCTTACTGAAAAGTGCTTTTCTCAGCACCGGCCTGTCTGGCTGCACTTCCTGTCCCTCAGCTCTCCCATTCACGTTGTTATTAGGCCCACCAAATGGCCCTGGTTCACCGGTGGTCTCCTCTAATAACTGCCGCTGATGGACGTGTCTCGCTGCTTGTGGCCTTGGGCTTCACAAGACATCCAACAAGCAGTCCAAACGCTCTTCATTGTAACATACACACAAAAATGCTTAACTGCTGTAACATGAGCGCGGAATGAAATCGATTGTAATGACTTAAAACCCATCTAATTAAGAGAAAATATTGTAGGGCCACTAGTTGCTGTGGGATACAGAGGTTCGTTTCCTTAACAGCACTGCTGAGGGACGCTGGGAGGAAAAAAAAAAGAGTAATCTGATCCGCGGAGTTAATCTGGATAAGTAAAGACATGTTTACACCACAAATGAGGTCTGAATATTCTCCAGTGCACTTTGCTGAATTAGAGTTTCAGTGGTATAATGATGTGTATATGCCTTTTAAATGTGATTTACACGATTCCTGAAGCATGTAAAAATGACCTAAACAGAAATATGATCCTGGTAATTTTGAGGGAAACAGACCAAGTATTTGTGCGGCCTGTTACCAAAACGAACACCAGATACGAGGAACGTGCTAATGACAATGGTGATGACAGTGGAGCTAATTAGAAAGATGGCAGGGATGATAATGTTAGTAATGATGAGGATTATGACATGAAAATAGTGATGGTGATAATAAAGATGACTGCTAAGCAAACACCATCCAAATTAACACAATTTCATTATTAAATAATACTCCAGGTTCAGCTAGTGCAGAGGTGTCAAACTCATTTTAGTTCAGGGGCCAGATTCAGCCTAATATGATATGAAATAGACCAGGCCAGTCAAATAATAGGATAAGAACTTATAAATGTCAACTCCAAATTTTTATCAATGTTTTTGAGTTAAAAAAGTTGAACTACATCATGAAAATGTTCACATTTACAAACTGTACTTGAACATAACATGAGCAAATATGAACAACCTGAAAATGCTCAAGTAAAATAAGCACAATTTTAACAATTTCACCTTAGTTTATCATTTATACATGTGCGACATGACTTTCAGATCACAGTGGATCTACAAATACATAAAACATTTAATAACAGGCCGAATATTGATAAAATTCGATAACGCTTCCTTTACAGTACTGTAATTACATGTATTTACATGGTAATTGCCAGGTAAGTACCATGTAATAAGGATTTTAGGTTCATATTTTTTCAGGTTTTTCACAGTTTTTGTAAAAGGATAGTCTGTAAATGTCAACATTTTTCTGGAATTTTCCTTGTTTTACACCCAAAAAAAAAAATTGTTTTTGATTATTTATTGTTTATTAGTATTTTACTGGGCTGATCCACGTTACACTGAATTGACCTAAAAGGATTTGAACAGCCTTGATTGTTCATATCTTCAGTGTAATTTTTGCCACTTCTCAAATTCATCCCAGGGGCCGGATTGGAGCCTTTGGTGGGCCGGATTTGGCTCCCGGACCACATGTTTGACAGTTGTGAGCTAGTGTGTCACGATGCATTTAATGTCCTTACCCTAAATCTGCTGGAAGCTGTCTTTAACGTCCCATACCCCCACAATCCAAATAAGTCTTTCGTTTGTGCTGTTTTCTATTTTAAAGAGCACATTCCTTGCAATATTAGCGATTGTACATCTATGAAAAGAGCTCTTGCTTAAAAATACGTTCTTAGGGGGTGGCAGGCTGAATTCCCCATTTCCCATGGGTGCACTGAAAGTGGCCGTCTCTGGCCTATGTGAGGGAAGGGGTTAGGGAGGGAGATATGAGTCTGCGGTGCTCAAAAGCCCCAGCCTCGACCTCACAAACAGTGCGGGCTCATTCCACTCTTGGCAAGAGCTTAAACTCAGTTGCTCTGTTTCCCCTCTGGCGACGTAAAGCGCTGGCGGGAAGATTCAGGACAACATGAACCCTGCTGGCTTCTAGACCAAATTTATAATGCAGCAATTCAGCTTGTGGCCACTGGATTGTAGTTTCTTCTTTCATTTCTGACCTCTTCAGATTTTGACACTAAAGGCTATATCCTTAACCAGTCAGACATAATCTCCTTATTGTAGCTGCAGAAACTGAAAGATGTTGCCAGTAACATGTCTGGGCTCTACCATAAGGGTATTTCCTGTTTCCCATGAATCCTTAGTTCAGTCTCCAACTACCCTCTGGCCAGCTGATTTAAACTATTTCGAGGCTTGCCTACATAAATCAGGTGAACTTCTTTACTTTTAGGCTTATGTAACTGTTTCTGTTGGTTCCACATGTAAAAACTTTTCTTTAAAACAGGGAATTCAATAATACACTGCTGCCCATTGAGTTGGAATAATTTGGTTTTCAGACAAATGTATCTTTTTATTCCTCTTTATACACATCAGTAATCACCTTTGACCATAATGAATCCTAGTTACACTCAAGAACAAACTGCATTGTGGTTAACTGTACACACTTCTAAAACATACATACTGATACATCTACATGTGTTCTGGTGCTAATGTCAGTCCTGGAGTTCTTTATGTTTTTAAAATTACACCATCTCCATTATTGAATATATACGTATATTATACACAATATTCGCAATTTTAGAATCATGATGGTTTCTATATTTTTGTTATCTGATAGCCAATAAAATGAATGCATTTAAAAAGGACAATTAATACTTTTTAAAAAATTTTATCTTGGAATTGTAGCACACAATCATAGCACTGAGATAAATGGATGGAACAGTATTGCATAAAAATTTGTTCTTGGTGCATAGATGTGTGTTTGATGATGGCTGTAAAAGCTTAAAAGATGTGACAAGACAAAGCAGACAAACAGAAGTCACGTTTCTATTGGGCTTATGCGCAAGACTTTACTCATATTTACTAAATAAAATTTTTTTTAAAAAAGTGCTTAATGTCAGTTTTTCCATTAAATGACAAATGTGATTTGTTTATTATCGTGAGATGACTCTACAACTCATCCTATAAACATGGCAATGAATGTAAATGTGTCAATTTACAGATATATTCATTAAGATTGTATATTACCCCTCTCTCATACTAAATTTAAACATTCTTCAGTTTCCTGGTTTGTCCTCACATACCACATACGTTTCTGTTAAAGCTCTACTTCTTTGCTTGTTATAAGGTTCATCTACATCCAGGTTTTTTTTATTTACATGACTCGATTTGCAGAAAAGGTCTTTCCATTGCAGTTTTGCATAAAATACCAATTCTGCAATGCCCAAAAAAAACACACTTCTTGCCAGCACAAAAACTTTTAATCGAAAAATGAGTTTTGGTGAAATTGTTTTTCCATTAGGTACATTTTATGTGCAGGTTATATTTGTGATATTTGAGGGTCAATGGAAAAGCGACGAGAGATGTGGAGAAAAACTATCTATTTACTGAGATGTCAGACTGTGATTACTCGTACAGTACCAGCACATATAACATCATTTAAACCTTCCTCTTGTATTAGTGTCAGCACCAACCTATTTTAGGTTTTAAATGGATAAATTAACCACATAGAATTTGTATATTGCATCAAGGCTGTTTGACTTTGTCATGAACCTCTATTTCAACAAAATAATACAAAAACCTATTTTTTTTCCACTTAAATTATGAAATCTGGTTGAAATTATGACCTTTGTGTCATTAGGGTTGGTTTTGACCCAGTTCTAAAAAATTAGATTAAAAAGCAATAATTGGAATCCTACATGCACTGTCGGCCAACACACTGACAGCAGCTCCTCTAATGATCATGTGAACTTTTGGGGATTCTCATTTTGCCTTATCCAGTAAACATGCACAAAAACAAAACGCAGTGTGAGGTCAGTTCAGTAGAGTTGGTGACTGCAGAGTGGCTAAACTGACAAAAAAAGGCCCAGAGGCTCACATCAAAAATGTTAAAACCAATATTTTCATGGATAAGGAAGCCCAACAAGGTAACCAAGAGATGAGAAACAAATTTAATAATAGAAAATTGTTTTAGTGTATTTTACAGCTGATTTTGAGACGTGGGTCAAAACCGATTCATTAACATAAGAGCTGGTAACACAAGAGGATGGTTAACTTAGCACAGAACAAGTGGCAGAGCCCTTTTTATTTTAACTATCAGAAAACTTTAAGTGTCTTGAAAAAAGTGTATTTTTTTTGCCACCTTTGCGAACGGTAATTTATCAACACTGAGAAAAGAACATTTAGTTTTTACATTTTAATTACAGCGCTCCAATTTAGGGTGAAAACTCAGTAACTCCTGTTAAAATATAGCGGCATTGTAGTTTTATTTATTCACATTGGCATTCAGCATTTCAACAAAGTTTTGTGTTGGTGACCCTTTGACGGCATGATTAAAATTTTTACTGCACAGATATTTCAGTTCCAAACATTATTTATCCACTGCCTTAATATGTACAGTAGCAGCCATGTGTGGCAACTACCAAAAATAAGTTATAAGATGACAACAGAGATCACAAATGCAGAAAAAAAGAGCACAAACATTCATGTGGAGCTGGTGGCAGCTCTGTAACAACAATGTCTGACTTTGCCCCAAGGTATTTTGGGAACTGACGTCTAGACGATAGCACTAAAGACACATTAATCAGAGCAGAAGCTGGACTCAGAGCCAGTCAACAGTTGGGGACAGAGGTATGAATACCAATAAAGATAAACTAATTCATGGACACGATAGAGAAGCTTTTTATGATCAGTTAACATCCTGTAAGTGAATATAGATGCATTCCTTTCATAATCTCAGTACAGTTTAGAGGTGCAGAGAAAATGACTGGGTTGGTTCTTGCAGAAATTTTATAACTGAAGCCTTTTTATGAATGAATGCAGGAGTATCACAGCATCTAAAAATGTTTTGTTTACAATGCAGGGATACAAAAAGATGTGTTTTTCTTGCATTTTTTGTGACTAAGGAGAGAAACGGCTGAAAAGTTGTGCAGGGACTGTCATAAAGTCCTTATCAGAAGGAAGCATGTTGTAGACACGACGACAGAGGCTCATAAAAACACACACATTTGGCGTCTTTTCCACAACACATACAAACATGACAAGAATTACTTAGTCAGCAATATAACACTCGCATGCACACCTACACACACAGATCACGTTCCACAACATAGACCATTTGTGGCTACTTGATGCATGTAGATAATAAAAAGAACATCCTTTTTACATACTCCTCCTGCCGTCCTGCAAAGAGACCTGGGGGAGGTGAGAAGGGGGACGTGAAATGCTTTCCTGTGTTCTGCTGAGTTCAGATGACTGTCATGATTAAGTCAAATGAGCAGAGGAGGATTTACAGTCCCCTATGTGGGGAGATAAGGCGAGTGCAGTCGCTTTGATTGACAGCACATGCCTGGGAGGGAACATAACCCACCTGATGGAGAGAGGTTTTCAACTTTCAGAATCTCTCCCTCTTCCTCTATCACATTCATCATCCCTCTCTCTTTCGACTGCTTGGCTGCTTACAAACACTGGAAAGAGCCTCCAGCGATATGAAACGTCTCCCTTTAGTACGAGGCTTTACAAAGCCACCACTTCCTCTGTCTTCACTCCCTGCCCATCAGTCTGTTACTCACCTTTCTCAGCCACTTCAACATCCCCTTAACCCCAGTGCCTTGCCCCTCCCAGTGTAACAGTGCTGTTCTGTGTCCACCCCCAAATCCCTTTTAAACCCCCCCCCCTCTACTCTCCTTTCTCCTCAGCTGAAATAAATCAATGCTGGTTGGAGCTCAGTTGTTATAAATCAAGCCCTGTCCTGAGCTGGAGCCTGCCCAGTCAGCCTGTCACTGCCTGGCCTTCACTCAGGATTAATTAAAGGCCTGATATAAAGCCCAGATGTGCTGGAGCAAGGGAGCCCTGAACCCCTTTGAGCAGCTTTAGGCTCATACTCCCTGTCTCTCTCTCTCTCTCCCTCTCTCTCTGCACAAACACATGGACATGCTGTATGCATGTACTGTCAATATCTGCACACAAGTGGCAACCAAAAGGAACATGCATGCACCCATCCAACTCTGACACACAGACATGCTATATTACACTCCAAATCCTCCACATGTGACCGTGTCATTCAATATACATCCTGTCTTTTGTACTTCCGATGTTCTCACTGTCAGAACTTCATCCCGCCTCTCTGATAGTCCTCCATAAATTGAGGCAGGAATAAAGGTGGAGCTAACAGCTCTGGTGTTTTTATCTTTCTTTTTAATCAGTGCATCATACCACACTGACGGACAAAAAGGAGATCTCTAAATACTGTTCATGTTACAAAACCTTAGCTTCATATACTTAAGTTCTCAGAGGTTCTAAATTTCATAGTTAATATTCAGAATTAAAACAAGTGGTGAATATTTAACCCCTCAACGCCTGAATTGATTTCCAATTGTGGGGGGAAAAAAAAAAGACTTGCATTTTTTCTTTCAAGTATGTAGTATTTTTGGTGTGTTTTGGAGCCGTGGGAGTTTGATGTTAATTTGCATCAATAGGCGTCAAGGGGTTAAGTTATGCAAAGAAATTAACATCAAAGTCGGCTTGGTATGTTTTTCATAGGCACAGGTCATACAGCAAAGGAAGGAACATAGTAGAAAAAAAAAGAACACTACTATATACATAATTGTAAACTACTGCAAATAGTAACATGTATTAACTGTATTCTTATTTTCAATATGTGAATGAATGATGCATGAACTCTTTCCCCAACTATAACATAAGCTTTCCTACATATGTAGCTATAAGATAACATCCTGTAGACAGATTCAGTTCTGATTTTCCTCAAACTCTTCTGGTCAGTACTCTGTGCCTTTACTACTTTACCCTTTCACTATGTCCACTAATGACAGACGTGATCATTTCCAAGCACAACAATAACATCCATAACCAACTTTGCATAAGCACATAACATATTACTTGGCTGCAAAAAAAAAAATAAAAAATTTGCAGTGGTAAGTGACATCAACTCTACTATAAAGTTCTTCATAAAATATTTTTCTCCCTTTAACTTTGAAGCCTGAATTTCATTATTCAGTTCATTCATTCATTCAGTTTCAACTCATTCTACCTTGGCAATGACATTGCTGTCAATTGTACTTCCAAACTATCTTCTTTCTCTGCTTTATAGCTCCCTTGGTGAAGGCTACAAGGGTGTTGTGGCTGGAGGGTTGGGAGGTGGAGAGGAGTGGAGTGGTGTTCTGACTCCAGAGGTCAAGGGTTGCAAGGCATACTTTATTGCATGATGACTGAAAGGGGGATTAGATGAGTAAGATATCACTCTGTTTTCTAGTCACGGCTGAGCAAGGTTAACCCACAGTGGCCCTGGGGCCTGGGGTGAGAGGAAGGGGGGTTTGAGAGAGGGTATTGTAAGGGCAGGGGTGGCTCCGGGGACTATTGGGCTGATTTCTGATAGCTGCAGAGTGGTCTGGCCTTCCCGTTTGACTGCAAATGCTCGCACAGGAAATTAGAGGTCTGGGCTTCCCTTTTTCACACGAGCTCCACTTGCACACAGCCTCTTTATTTCTATTTGTGCAGATCAGTTTGACACTTCAGGATGCATAAAAGGCTTGTGTGACATTATTAGCATATGCTGTTTCATGAAAAAATAAGTCCCTTTCTCAACTAAAATTTCTGCTCCAGGGAGATATTTTCCAGCAGTTTTTATGTTTATGCGCCTGCAAAACCTTTGTCCTGGACCACAATTTAAACTACACACAGCGGAGCCCATTTATTTGTCTGGTCTGTGGGATGTCTGCACCCATAACACATTTATTGTTTAAAGTTCAGGATATATAAATGACTATCATCCTTCTTCATATCTCTTCTTGCAGAGGCCAGTCTGAAGATGTGGGGCCCATGCAGTCAGAGATCATGGCTTAAACAGATTGAGGCCATTCTCTTGTGTCAGATATGATATAGCCGCTTGGTGCCTAATGGGCCTGGAAAAAGAGGTAAACATGTCCTCGACCCTGTGAATTCCATTACATAAAGAAGTTGATTTGCAACTCAGGGTACACTAAGCAACATGGAACTGAACTTCCCAGATAACCACTAAAGCCCCAAAAAGCCAAGGCCACAGAATTCACTGAAATCAAATAAACAAAATGAAATGTAGTGACTGTGAACTGTTGCTGTAACATGATATTAAAATGTTTCTGTGTATTAGATGATCAGATAATCGACAAATGTAAAGTGCTCTCAATTAAATCTGAAGATACAATCAACACCCATGAATGAATGTAACTTGGTATCCAGGCGTTAAAGCAGGAAGAAAAATAAACCCACAGAGTAATTGCTGATATGTTCCTAATGTGCCCCCTCACCCTTACCTCCCCTTCTCTGTACCTCCTGCTGATAGGCCACCCCTGATGGCTGTCACACCTGGTGTTGAAGACGGTAGGGTGTATTTTATCTGCTCAGGGCCCATTGGGGGGCTATTCGTCTTCCTGCAGACTGGTTTTGGGAGGTCAGGGACAATCCCTCTGTTTATCCCCCTGTCTGTCAGCGCTGCACACATCCCTGGAGTTTCTCCTGCATCTCCCCCGTGAAAGTGAAGCACATTTGCACTGTGCTGTTGGAATGCACAAGGCAATCAAGATGTGTGAATCTAAATTCAGTGAGGGAGGGATGCATATTAAAGTCACACATGTGAAGCCTGTGTATATTGTTTACACTGATGCAATTTGAGGCCTCAGAAGGAGATGCATGTCTTCCCACTGTGTCTGGGTAAGCAGTGAAAAAGTTCACCTTAAATGATTTTCATAAAGTTGCTTGTATTTGTGTTTGCTTTTGCTATATACTCCTGCAAAGTAGTTCACTTGGCATTGTTTTGATGAGGAGTGTGCCCAGTGGCCAGTAAGAGCACTGTTTATCTACTCTGCATTGCACTACTGCTTCTGCCTGCACACGTGTGTCTGCAATTCTGGGATGGGTCCCCTGGGCCCTTGGACCACACATGTGGAGAACGTGAACTCAGCACTCAAACCAGGTCCTTCATGACAAAAGGGAAAAACAAGAAATTGTAGTCAACAGCAGAAAATGAAGCTTGTCCTTAAAATGAATGTTTTTAATGTTATTTTGGTGAAATGTGCATTAAACTGTAAATTAATCACAACATAAAACTGATATATTGATGCCTTAAAATGTATAAATCTTCTGCATTTGAAATTACATCCCACAGAGATGAGGTAACGTCTTGCTTCAGCCATTTTTAGCTGCACATCAGGCTATCTCAAGCTGCATATTTCTCTCTCAGTGAACCATTTTCAGTTACACAAAATAAGTCCAATAAATAAGAGCTTTATGGGGCATGAAAATAAACAACCAAAATGGTTTATGTTATTTGTTTTCAAGAGGCACAAAAAAGCATGTTTTGATTGGTCAGAGCAAGAGAGAGAAAGAAAAGACACAGAGCGAAGAAAGTGAGGGAAGAGAAAATGAGTGAAATAGGGGAGGGAGGAGTGTGTGAGTGTCAGAGCTGAAATTTGACTCACAAGCTTGCACTCTTGCCCGTCTCTCTGGGACTCCTCTACTTGGCTCGGACTTAATTGCGTCCCCGATATAAACAAGGGGGTTAGTGTGAGAGCAGACCAGCAGCTGAGGGGCTCAAGCAGAGGGCCAGACTGGGGATTGAGTTCAGAGGGGAAGGACTTAACGCAGAAACTGATATAAAATATGCAGAGAGCGCAAAGAAGAGGGACATCGACAAGGGATTAAAGATGTTAGGGAAGAACTGATAACTTCTAAGGCTGCAGATATGACAAAATTAGAAGTTGGGACAAAAATGTACCAGCTTTACTTTTTCACATCTCACCATATTTTCCATCAAAGCCAATTTGACTGGCGTATCAAGTGGTAATGCTGCGCTGTAATGCCAGAACTGGGGCATCAGACAGTAGCCCTTCTGGCTCCAGCACAGTCAAAGCTGCTCTCTGAACGTCTCTTTCACAGATGCACCCCTCTGATCGATTAGTTCCAGCCCACTCAAACAGACAGCTAGGGATTGGATTGCATTATAAGTGATCCCTGCTCAGTCTTAAGCTCACCAGCCCCAGGCAGATGCTGCTGAGGTGCACCTCTGGATTAAGCTACTAAACTAACAAAATAACTGAGGTAAGGGCCTCGTACAGTATACTTTACAGTAGCTGACCCAAACGCTGCACATTCAACTGATGGGTAAAGTTGTTGGAACAGAGCAACAGTGAAATATACTGCACAGAATACATTTTAATAGCAGAACTATTCTTTCACGAGGTTCCGTTTAAGATGCAGCCAGACAAATAAATTCAATGCTGCCTGCGTCCAAGCATCTTGTCTGCACTGTTAACTGTAGTTTCCACATCACCCAACACATAACAAATGAGCTGTAACAAAGACAAGTTACCTAAGTAGGCCACAGAGAGGAGAGTTGCACCTAATCTCGTGAACTTTGTCTTTACCTCTCCATCTGTCCCAGGACCATTTACTGTAAGAGCAATTACTGCTATTATTACTGACCTGCCAGAAAGCCAAAACTGTGGTCACTGTACTTGTGTGCAGTGCTTTCTGTCGCAATAAAAATATGCAACCTAGTAGAAGGAGAACACAAGTAAAGGGAAACCAATTTCATCCTGTATGACTAATTTAATAGGCTGTAAAAAAAAAATACTACAATTCAGGCAGTCCGTATAAATCTTTATATGACAAATTTAGTTCAAGGAGGTGTTTAATATGTGGGTGTTTTGAATAACTGTACAAAAACATATATAAAGTGTAAAATATCTTAAAAAAGTTTTTTTTTTTTTAAACTGAAATGTAAACTAATGAAAATAAAATCCTGATGAGTCTGATCATTCAAGACATTCACTGCTGATCTGATGTGATTCCTTTTATGAACACTGTTTTTTTTTTTTTTTACTTGTGGTTCTATACAAAAGTGGGAAAGGCAAGTTCCCAGGAAATTGGTATTTGACGTGGCATGCTACTCGGGCCATGTTGCCCTCTAAACTGGGACAAATTGTGTCTTGGGCAGCTGCCAGGGTGTAAAATGCCCAATTTCAGTCCCAGATATTTAGGCAGCAATCATCCACAAGGTCAGTCCAGTCTCAGCACTTCATTTCTCATCTATTTTGTTTCCACCCCTGACAAGTAAATGATGGCTGACGTCGACTTTGGTGATTTGTACATTGGCTGCAAAGTTGTTGCAGACGTGAGTGTGTGTGTCTGTGACCTGCAGATCTGACCCCTGTGCTCACATCCTACAGGGGATAAAGGAGTGGGACAAACACATGTGACATCACTCAGATTATGGCACTGACCATGCTGCGATGTGACTGAGATTTAATTAACATAATTCCAAGATCTGAATTATTATGAGACACATTTTCTTCTTATCATCAAAACTTCCTATGACCCCTTCCCCTGATCAGATGTCCTCTGAATGCCATGCTGTCTGAAATTATATGATGTGTCTACAGCAGGGGTCCTCAAATACAAATCTTGAAGGTCCACAATTGTTTTTTTCATACAAGCATTGGTCCATTTATTAATGTCGGACAAATTCAAGGCAGGTTGAAGGTGGCTTTCTTTTGTCAAAACAAAAATACATCGCACATTTTCTTTAAATAAAAATAAAAAATAAATTAACAAAACGGTTTCTTGAGTTAAAATAAAAATACACAAAATGTGCAAATACAGTGTTTACACATGTACACTAAATAATTGACAAGATGTCATTAAGGTCCAAACAACTATTGACAGTACATTTTGTAACTGTAAAACACTACTGCATGCTCTCTCAGCTAATCAGCGCATCGTCGTCATAGAGATGACAGCCCATAATAGCCTGTCACCCAGGCAACAGCCAATCAGCAATGTCTGTCACACACACGCAGCACGCAGAGCGCATGTAGTGATTGAATACGACAGAAGTGGGAACATGAGATATATTTAACTAAAAATGAAATAGAATTTGTCGATAGAATAGTAGCGCATAGCGATAGATCGGCGATTAATACAAATAATCTATGTTTAAAAAAGTTTATTTTTTTTGTTAAAGTGCTATTTGCCCTGGGTCCGCAGCAAGGTGTGCCACGGTCCGCTAATTGAGGACCCTGGGTCTACAGTATGTGCCAGAGTGGGTCAAAACCTCAGCATTTCCAAGAGGCTAGCACAATTACAGGCACGATTAAGTGGGCCATTACCAAATCGGTGTCAAAATGTTGCAGCCCTGCAGTGTTGGCTTTTAACTGATGCTGAAGAAGATCAACATTTTGATTGCAGGCAAAAAACCAAAGCCTCTGTAACAGATGCACCACTGATAACCATAGTGTATCAAAGAGAACAGTATGAAAAGCATGAACATCTGACCTCAGAGGATCTGGAACCACACTCCTGTGTCACTGTAAAGTTGACTTTATTAATACTACTAGTACTACAACTGATACGTTTTATTTATAAGTACCTTTAAGACAGCCAAGGACACTGCACAGCAGAAAATAAAATGGACAATGCATAAAATACAAAGACATAATCAATTAGATTAAACAAAAAAGTGCAGTACATAAAAGTGTCACTGCAAAATGAGGGTTAAAGAGGAAACTGGGAGTGAAATGGGTAGAAATACATGGAGCAGCATCTGACACTCCACACAGGCAGAGTGATAGAACAGGACGGAGGGATGGGTATGATGAGGAACTCCCAGCAAAGAAAACTACTAGAGCTCATGCTTATTGTGTCACGTCTGTTTTTATGTTTGTCTTGTCATTTCCTCAATCCTTTATTTCAGAAGCGTCACATGTTACTGTGACGTTTCTTACAGGCTGCTCAGGTGGGTTGGTCAGACAGCAGACCCTCCCTGCTGTCTGACCAACCAAGGCTACAGGAAGTAGCTGAAACTAGTCAAGCAGGTAAATAAACAACTACCCCTGTCTGATTAATGAATGATCGATTATAATTGTAAGTAG
>JAQQZY010000010.1:19882583-19903980 GCA_030068375.1 Ostorhinchus rueppellii | reverse complement strand
GCTGAAACTAGTCAAGCAGGTAAATAAACAACTACCCCTGTCTGATTAATGAATGATCGATTATAATTGTAAGTAGAAGACGCAGGTGTCTTGTTACCCACCTGCGTCTAATTGTCTCCCTTGTGTATATAAGCCTCAGTCTTCCCTGTCCTCAGTGCGAGTTCATAAGCTCCTTAGTGTGTGTGTTCCTACAAGCGTTCTGTCCTGTTTTTTTGTCTACCTGTGTTTGACTTGTTTTGATCCTGACTTCCGAGCCTGTCGCCTGTGACCCTGAGACCTTATCCTGTGTTTTGGACTTCTGAGCCTGGAGCTCCCCTGACCTGTACCTCTGCCTCGTGGACGGACCCTGGATCTGGATTGTGTTTCTCATAACGGTATTTGCCTCAGCCTCATCCCACATGTACCTTAGCCTCACGTTTTGCCTGCCTGTTTTTTTGACCTTCTGCCTGTTTTTGGAACTAGAGCCTGTCTTTCCTCTGGATAAGGTTGCTGTCTGTTTGATTCCTCGGTTCATGACCTCTGACCAGTCTACTGACCATGGCTTTGAATTCTCCCCTCAAGACCCATTAGATAATCAGATGGACCGTTTATCTTTGTATCTTAATAAACTGCATTCAACCTCTAACTCTGGTCCTCTGTGTAAATCTCTGCATTTGGGTCTCAGCTCTGAGTTCAGCCCTTACATATTGTGTATGAATGATTTAAGAAAAGGCACCGGGAATGCTACTTAACAAGTCTAATCTTGCAGCAATGGTTAAAAGTAGCTGGTGAGTATTTTTCTGTCCATTCATTTTACTTACTGTGTAATACAAAATTGTTACAGTTTTGATCTCTGTTGTAGCAGTTTCATGTAGAGTAGTTTGGAAATTTTATACTTCCCAAGTTTTGAACTTCTAGGAACAGTTTTTGTATGTATGTGAGGTGAAACTGTGGAACAGACTGGATCTGCAGCACAAGCAAAGACAAAATATCCACAGTTTTGAAGTACTTTGCAAACGGATGGTATGGTCACAGTACAGGCAGGGCGGGGCATATTGTTATTTGCTGGGGCTTTCCATCCGTGGCTCTTTCCTACCTTTGTTGGTTTGTGCTTGCTGTTGTGTACCATGTTGGAATGTGTCACTTTCATTATCATTGTTTATCTAGAATTATTGTTGAAATATATTGTATTATAAGTTGTGCAGACTATTATTTTGATAGTTACTATATACACTTCAGTTTTCCTAATCTATTATTTACATTATTATTAAAACTGTGCCATCTTGTTTTGTTTTTGCAACTTTCCTTTTTGTAAATAGGATATGCATAAATAAGCTGTTGCTTCAGCCTACACCTTTCGCCCTTGTTTAATCTAGAAATCCTAACTGTATGTGTGTGTGTCTCATGTTCTGTTAAATGGACAAATAAATTACTAACTGAAAATGAATGAGTACCCTCAAACTCAAGCTCCCTTATTAAATATGACAAATATGAATTAATAATGTATTCTAATATAATTATGTAATAACAAATATCCCTATGATCGCCTTTTAGCATAACTGGGGGGAGAAATGGTTTGTAGTCATGTCAGCTGTTCAATCATCTACCGTACAGTGTTCTCTAAGTAACATGTCCATTTTTGACACATTACAGTCACATCAGAAATATTTCTGAAAGAAAATACTGTAAGGGTTATAAAACTTTCATACATTTACTGGTGTCATTTTGTGGTTCAGCTCCATTAGCTCATGCACTAAACTGTCCATAAATATCTTTTGATGCTATATTTCATTTAAAAAAAAAATTAAAAATAATGGTTAAGCACACCTTTATTTGTAGTTATTTAAAGTCATTAATCTCATACATAAAGGAAGGCTGCAGTCTAAATGTCTGGATCCAACATTGTACTGTAATGGAATCCCATAATGCCCTTTTATGGTATAGTGTATTTAGGTTAGATAATGCTGTCAAAACACTCCAAAGTGTTCAACAAAATCATTATTTTTATTCAGTTCAATTTATAAGAAATAAAACAATGCTATATATACTGTTTATGTTATTTTCAACTGTCAAAAGGTATAGCTACCATAGACAAGTGTATAAAAACTGAAGAATGGTGAAAACAAAAACAAAATGAATATTTAATTTATGCATTTAGTAATGGACTTTAATAATATTGTGTATTGAAACAAAGGGTTTTAGTGATGGGAATTAGACAATAGATGGAGAGCAGCTGCTTAATTATATATAAATTACCTATTGTAAGAAAAAAAAAAACTAGGAAAAAAAATTGCCTTACATACAGTCTGCTCTTCCAGGAAACACTATTGTGAAACTATTAGTGTTCAACATTGTTTCAACTGGACTGAATTCTGCAATTAAAGACAACATGATTCTCACTTTCCCACTACCCCCTGTCACTTTTCTTCTACGGCTCTTGTTTTCTCCCATGTTAACTTTTTTTGTTTGAGGTGTTTGGGAGCTTCTCTACCCTTTAAGCCTGCTGACAGATGCCGTTCATCAACAGCAGCAGGAACCTCATTAACATCAACCTCTAAGCTGTGCTCTGGGTTTTTAACTGAAATCAGCAAAGAAGGTGTGAATGCTTTAAAGCTCAACAATTGTCTTTTACACCTATGTGTTAATATTCAGAAGTCTAAATTCAGCTAATTGCAGCCTCCTCCTGCAAATTTAAAAACCCTTCAAATATTTAGTCTTACTTGTTACCAAGAATTGACTGAATAATTTGTCACAAAAACATATATTTATTTGTTTTTTCTGCAAATCTATGTTCTGTGTCTCTGATTTAAAAAAGTCTCCATGATACATTATACTGTATATTTTGATTAATATGATCAATCTACTTTATTAAATTAAATGGAATAAACTATTATGCTTCTATAGTGTTTCCTCAAGTGTGTATTTGTTCTGATAATATTGTTAAAACAATTTCAATCAATTTAACATTCACTTCTATTTAAATATTACTGGTTTACACTTTCTATTGCAACATTTTTATTTCAAAAGGCATCAGAGGAAACGTTTTGAACACACAGAGTGCATAATGTACTGGATATGCTTGTTTTGTGTGGGGAACATGTTCATACACACGCCATTTATAAGTGTCTGGTGTTCATTAGTGGTGCAGGGCGAACAAGAGGTCACTCTCTGAAAATACTCCAGTCCACAACATAAAACCCTCCATGGTTGCACAGCCAGAAGCCAGAAAAAAAAAAAGGAAAAACACTGTTTCACCTGCCTGTTTGTGATCTGACTTCACTCACTGTTACAGCTTGTAGGACCTCTTGAATGCAAGACTAAACACTCAGCTGAACCGTTCAGATGCTGATGCAATCACATTTAGAAGTATGTTTAATTCCTTGCAGTAAGGGTTAAACTGAAGCAAAAAAAAGGGGCGGTCACTGCTGTACCACATTACTGTATTCACTAACAGCAGGAGAATGAACTAAGTCCTGCATCCATTCAGGTGGGTTAGAATAAAGCTGAATTTTCTCCCAAAAAAACAAAAACATTTTGCTTATAGGCGCCTTTCTTTGCACTCAAGGACACCGTACAGTCAACAACGAGAGTATAAAACAAGCAATAAAACAGAGTAAAAAGTAAAAGACAAAAATTCTATTAGATTTAAATAAACACAACTTTTATTGTGATTAAAATGGAAAAATGAAAAAAATATAACAATAGAGATCAAACAGAGCCTGCAAAGTAAGACTCGTTTTTCCCATATAATAACACTGTGGATGTTAATAGCTCCATTCTCTAGGAGCTGTATGAGTGAAAAATGTCCCAAAGTGATCTGTTGGATCAGAACCAGATCTGATTCAGGCATTAAACTGATTTAAATCATCTGTTTCACACCAGATGATATTTTTGTTTTTTTCGTGCTCTACAATTTTCTCCGTCCTTATACAGTAAATATTATATGCATATGCTACAATCTGACTGAGACAAAGACTGGAAAGTTTTTTTTGTTTTTTTTTTTGTTCACTCAAATAAAATGAATAAATAATTCAATGAAATTCAGTCATTTAAGTTTCTGTTCTGAAAACTACTAGTCCCCCCAAATAAATAGTTTTGTCCAACTTACACACCACAGATTAAAAACTGTAATTGTTTTCTGGAGCCTAAATATTTCAGCACATTTGCTCTTCATTAGAATATCTGAAGCTGAAACTTGTTTGATGATGATTGGGGATTTTTTTCTTTCTTTTTTTGTTTTACACAAGGTAAATAATCTCTGTTAGTGAACTAGGAGTATATGGTTTATTGTGCCTGTGCTCTTGTAGTGATATAAATCAGTCAAAAGTCAAAATGCATCTAATGAACAGTTATTTTAGCCTATTGATTTGACTGTTTCAAACATTTCATCTGTTTTTTTTTTGTTGTTTTTTTGTTTTTTAAATATAAAATTACGGATTGTCTGTTGGTACCCTGGTGCAAATTGGATATATTCACACAATTCTTCTATTTACACCCATCTGGGCGAAAGGTTAATGTTTGCGTAATTTCCTGTCTATTGGTGGCATCTTCTGTGAAAAGAGCGCAAATCGTTTTCTACACGCAGGCTACGTGAACTCTAGGAGTTGTATTGAAGATCCTCGTTCACTCCAGATGTTTGTTTTTTGTTTTTCTTAAAAGAAAATGAAACGAAATTAAACATTGCCCACGTTAACCTTGAAATCCTTCCCAAATAATCTTTTGTTTTGACTGGAGTTAGGGTTAAAAAGGACACAGCTGTTGTATCTCTATGGTGTCCTAATGGTTGCGTGCACTGAACACAGTGCAAATGGGCTTTTTAATTGCCGGTTCGAATTTTGTGTGAGGCATGGTTACCCACATTCCTGTCCAGCAATTTTGTTTCATTTTCTTCTTAAGAAAAACAAAAAGCAAACATCTGGAGTGAACGAGGATCTGTAATCTTGCTCTTGTATCTAGTATTTCTAGCAGTTTATTTTTTGTATTAGTCGAGGTTATGCTACTCAATCTGGGTGTAAATAGAAGAATTGTGTGAATATATCCTATTTACACCCAGGTGTAAATTACAATGTTCACTATTTGCACCCGGGTGCAAATAGCATCTGCCATAAAATTAATTATGCAAAATGAATGTGTATCCCAAATTGTAATAGCATTAACATGAATTAATTTGGTCCAAACAGAGGATATGCCACTAAATAGAAACCTTTGTGTGTCTAATGCTGTATTCCTCTCATGTCTTGCTTAATAACAAACTTAACTGTAACTGTTTCACTGTTCTCAGGTATACTCTGCAGGACACTGAGCAAACAGCTACTCATTGGCTATCATGGTCAGACAGTAGCATAAAATCACCCTATTAAAAGAAAGCTAAATATTGACAGAGGCTCTGGGTTTGGCTGACTGGAAGTCAAAATTTAACACATGTGAGCTGCATTAGCAGATTGTATTTTTAAAGCAGTTCTGAAACCTTAGAGAAGCTGCAATTCCATTATTTTGTAATCAGGCAGTGAAAACTCCCAGTAATCCTGCTTTCTTGTTCTTTCTTCTGTCTCTTTAATATCACAGATGACTTGCAAACAGTTGACCCCCATCTCAAGTTGATTATTTAGCTATGCTTTCACTCAACACTCCACCTCTTTCCCCTCGTTGACCACCTACTTTCCCCAAAGACCACAATTCTCTGGTCAGATTTACTGCAAAATGTGTGTGTTCCACCATATTTGTGAAATCCCCCATGTGTCAACTTTGCGCTCCCCTACACAGGGCTTTGAACCTGCTTGCTAGCCTGAGAGCACACATAAATCCACCAGACCCAGAGCAGAGAGGTAAACCTTCTTTACATAGGAACCTAATTGCTGAACTTTGCCACAGCTCAGTTTGCTGAGCTGAATGATTTGTCAAAATTCCTGTCTCTGTGTAATAAATTACCCAGCCAGCTCGGCCAGCCAGTTAACATTTGAAATAAAAATGACTCCCATTTGGATTCTATTGGTTGGCAACAACATCTCAGGTTTAAGTAGGGCAAAGTTACTTGACAAATGAGGAATGTTTTGACATTTTCAGTCCTCCCTATTAATATCATAGAGACTAGGCCCTGAAAAACTGTCATGAAACCCAAAACATAACTCTAACTCTATCAATGTCACTTTCTGAAAATATTTAACGTGCACCGTGTATATGTAAGGAAAGGTGGACATGTCATGAAAATTAAATTACAGCTGGAACATCATGTTGTGATGAGTATTATGACCACCTAGTTTGGGTGATTCTGAATTGGGCTGTTCTGGAGAATTGTGGGAAAAAGTGAGTGCACCGTCCCATCCGAAGCCAAAGTGAGTGTTTGTTTTGACTTGAAGCTCTCTTTGCACTTGGACTGACCCTCCACTAAACTGACTATGCTCAGTAATGGTGCACTGGCTCACAACCCCTGCTCTATTTGCTCATTTCTATTTTTCTATACAGTTAGCCTTTTTACTCTATCTGTGAATGTTTATTGCATTGGCAGAGCACATGCAAAAGTAAATGGAAAATAATGCCTGCTCCTGTTTTGAAAATATTAGGAAACAACAAATCTATATACAAGTGTTTTGAACTTTATTACTAGAAAAATACGCAAAAGAATTAAGCCCAAATATTTATGATTAATGATAATGTGACAGATGCTAATAATGCATCAGTTGCAAGTGAGCCATAGGTAGATGTTCCATTTTAAAAGTGTTTGTGTTTCAAGCTCATATGTTCTTGAGTATATATGCACCCTGCAGGGCTAATCCTCAGGCCTTCACGTTTTCCAGCCACATCAAACCGGGAGCCAAGATTCCTCACCCAGAGTTCCTTATGAGTGAGGCACTTTGTGCTCAGGGCTCAAAATAGCATGCAGCTCTCAATTATTGGGTAAGGAGCAAACACAGGTGTGGAATCCCAACCACCACCACTGGTGCCCCATCCACAGAATAAAGCCACTCTTGTCCCAGAGAGATTGACTAGGAAGGCTAGAGCCGTGCCAGGCTTTGAACTGCAGAGACCACTTGGCCTACTTGGTGCTGGAGCTAAAAGGGACCTTTTAAAGGTGTGGAAATGAAACGTCCCACATCAATCATGCATTTCCACTTCTGAATTATTCAGCAATGACTGCTGCCTGCTGACTCCCACCCTGCTCCCCTACATATATGTCTATTTGCTGCTGTATGTGCCTCATTAGCTAAACTTTTATAATTTTGTCTTTATCTGGTATGAGAATGTGTATGTTAGGGATAACTAATCATGCGGGTGTGGTTTACAGCACTCTGAAGGAAAAGTTTAAGTACACTAGGTTTTTTAAAACCATTAGAGATAAGTTGTATCTAAACATCTAGATGCATATGTACCTGTACTACTCTGACAATATACTTTTAGAGGTTCTATAACTGTTTCTTGCAGTATAAGACAATATATATATAGATGTGGGAGGGGGGCGACAAAGAGCAGAGCTCAGCTGTGTCTGCTACAGACAATGAGCGCTCTGTTTGGCTGCTTTGATTCTGCTGCTGTAGATCAGGTGGCCCCGTTTAATTCCAGGTTTTGGCCTCTCTCCTGCTGCTCTGCTTTTCTCTTCTCAGCACGTTCTTTGCATATATTGGGCAAGTGGGTCAATCGAGCGAGCTGCGTTTCAGCAGGCTGATGACGGCTGTGCACTGATGAATTGCTGACTAATTGGCTCAAATCAGAAGATGTGGAACTCGTCACAGAAGCAGCCAGGTGTCACTCACTCAAAGGAGGAAAAAAGATGTGGAAATAGTGTTCAATGAGATTGTTTAACATGGTCTTTTTCAGTCAGAGGTTTAATCAGCTATTCAATGGCATACTACACTGAAAACAAAATATTAAAATGTCTTATTTATTGAATGTTTGCCTTGAATTTTTTTATTCTTTAATATCAGACATGTTCATATATATATTTTTTTTTACCTATTTATACCTTTTCTTGTGGGATGATTGTGACTGTGATTTATTCTTGATAAATAAAGTCCTATGATTAGGATTCGGCATATAAACATTGCATCTGGACAGAGGTGATTACTGATGTGTGAAAGCAGGAATAAAAGAGGAATGTGTTTGAAAACAAAATTTTAAAAATGTGTTTTTATGCCTGTTTTTATGGTAATTGGGTGAAAATACAGTCTATTTATATTTATAAGAAAACTATGTGCATAAAAAATAATTTATATTAATCTTTTGCATTATTTTAATTTATAATTTTAATAATTAACTGATTATGACGTCACTTTCCATAAGTGGGAGCAAAAATATTCACAGAAATCTATTTTTACGGTAAAAGTAATGACAGCGGATTTTGCGTCTAAGTTTCAGAGAGCTGTCTTTAGCCAGAAGATCTCTCTTGTGTGTGGCCTACACAGGAAATTAAGAAACCTCTGCAGCTTTAAGCATATTTGTGTCTGAATTATCTTGGAACAGCGGGTTTAAACAAAAGTGAAACAAGGTTCAGCATGTGCTCATTTGAGGCATGTGTGGTCAGAGACAGCCCTCGGTTCATATGTAGATCCTGTTTTGCATGGATGGTTGACCCTTCAGTAAAGTTCATACCTCAATAGTAATAATAATTTTAACAGTAATTAATCTCTGATGCACTTTAATGGTTGTTTTATAAGATTTTCCAGAAATATATTACTATTGCAGCATCGTTGGAAAATCACTAATACATTAACCTGCTTTAGTTGTATGTAGAGTAGAAGTTCTTTATTGTCACTATACAAGTGCAGTGAGATGTAGTATGGAACAGCCCACAGATGCACAGATAGTATCGTAGTGAATAAGATAATGAAATAAAAAGAATGAGTAAGTGAACAATATATAAAATACACAATTCTAATGTGGAACAATATATACAAACTCCACTCCATGTGTGACAGAAAATGGTGGAAGCATTTGATATTTGCAGAATATAACCCTACCCGTTACACATGTAAGAACAACACAGTTACGTCAGTGTGTGAGTGTGTGTGGGCGGCTATGGGACCCAACAGAAACAGGACTTATTTATTTTAGAGGGAAGTTAAAGGGTCAGAATGAAGAAGCGACAGATCCCTTTTGGAAAGCCTTGAGCCATTTATTATGAGTTTATCACGTTCTTCTCACAGACTCACTCAACTCTGCACAACAGATACAGTCCATCACAGCCAGCCAGTGTCCCATCCTCTATGGGCATGAATTTACACAGATGGTTCTTATACCCACGGATTAGACTGCATATTTCCTTGATAAGTGAAAAAAACAAAGGCTTCGCTGAATTTATTATGTCTTAATTAAAGAGGCCTACATCAATGTATATTTGTGTGTGAACAAACCTGACGTTTCATTTTATAATCTCTTTGAGGGTTTGTTATCAGTGGAGCTTATGTGGGGTCAAATATTTAGAGACTAAATTCCTCAGCAGGGCTTGCTAAATTGCAAATACATGATTTTTCTCGACTGTGTATAAATACCCATTTTGAGTGTGTGATTGTTTTCCTAAATCACATGAACTGGAAATTGTATTTAATGTATCTGATAGAAAATAAATGCAAGGGTAATTGACGTATAACATATTTAATCAAGAAGTTTGTCTCGGACTAAATTACTGTACTTTTTTGGATCGCATAGAGGAAAATATAAGAAAACTGAAAAAAAAAAAAGAAAATACTGCCCCTTTTCCTTTCACCACTATTAAAATAAATCTGTCTTACTACACACAATGACATTTTTCTTATTGTTAGGGTTAGGGTTAGGGTTAGGATTAGGATTTTTGAAAATAATTACAAAAATCCACAGCACACTATTATCACAAAATGATTGATTTCAATTCAGTTTAGTTAAAAGTATCTTCTCCAACCCCATCCGAAAAATTCCTACTAATTCTCTGAAGCGACATAAAAGTAAGCATACAAAATGTCTTAAACAAGTAAAGTATAGCATATACAAATCCCTCTTACATATGGCAAAGTGTTAACAGTGGTGCTGCTGCAGCTCGGACTCCCTGTGCCCTCCAAGGTGAGCTGTGTCTCCACCAGGCAAAGGGGACCATGGGAAAGCTCACATACCGATTAATCACAGCTAATGAGCTGGAACAGTGTAGCTTGAGCTGCCTTCCATGACCATCTAACCCCACATTCACACACACACACACACACACACACACACACACACGCATAGAGTCACACTCACGTATAATGTCAGACAGAGACAGACGTGTGAAGGGCAGAATAACAGACACATTTTTATGCATAGTGTCATTACACTTAAACACGCACCTTTCTTTACAACATATTTTGAAATATAGGTCAAAGTAATTCCAGTCAGTCTCATCAATATATATAACATCAAATAACCTTATATTTATTTTACGTGATTTCTCTATGAAGGGACCATATTTGATCTTAAATCTAAAATAAGGTTTACAACTTCAAGACTCCTCTTTGTCTCAGATGAAAAAAAAAAAAGATGAAAAACCCAACCTGCCACATTTCTTTCTTTCAATAATATTAACAAAAAAGCCAAGTTACTATTGGGTATTCACAGCCCTTGGCATCAAAGTGACCCCTGTAACCAGTGGTTTGTAATGAACAAAGTTTAAACAAACAACGAAGCAGAGCGTTGAATGAGCCGAGGAGGAAAACAGAAATAAGTGATGTCACGTAGAAAGTGTCGAATGACATAGCTGGGGTTGATGTACATGTATTTTTTTTTTAGTGGTAAAAGTTGTTAAAATGTATGACTGAATCCATTACATTTAAGGAAAAAAAAACATGTCCACAGTGAGCCCTGCACTCTTATTGCTCTCTTAAATATATAATACCAAATACCCAGTTATTATATAAAAACTAAGTGAATCAATCTAATGTAAGCACAAAAAATAATATAAACATCATCCTTTTTAAGATCCTACACCGTGCAGCTGTTATTATTTTATGTTACATATGGCAAACCGTACATAATGTGGTTTCTCAACCTCTCTCCAGCTACCGAGGAAGCTACAGCTGTGGCCTCTTACTGTAACAGTAATCCTTGTGGCACATATATCTTAACTGATGCTTGTGAGTGTACATTTCAGTTATCATTCCTGGGGGCACATATATCTTTAGTCCAGCTTCTATTGCAGTGTCCCCTGTCCTTGTACCCCGGCAGGTGACGCAGCACAAAGACTATGGAGGAGGACTGTTCTTCCATTTCTTGCTATTCACGAACTAGATCGATTTTTTGTGTCGGTACTATCTCCACAGCCAAAAAGGATGTCGCTGTCTATTTTTTATCCTCAATATTAATCTGCAGAGGCAATTGGTGTGGAGTTAGGGTGCAAAATTGTTGTTAATACAAATTACCTCTGTCTGGTATTGCATGTTTGGATTGTAGCCTGATGCCCATCTGTTAAATATGGAATCTGAGCCTGCACATGACACAGTGGAATGTATACCTGAGCAGTGTCATCTTAAAGTATTTCCACTCACTCTTGCAGATGCTCATAAGAACAGACACACACCTGTCTGCACTTTAAGAAGCGACTTACTTAATCTCAAGCAAGTGCAGACCCTGCCAGAAAATCTGTGGTATGGGTGTTCATGCATATGTCATCCAAATAAAGGAAGGTTTAGCCAAATCCACCAACTGCGCATGGCACATATCCCTCAGTGAGGCATCCAAGCCACAGGAAACCATCCACCATAACATGTTGTAGTTAAAATGTTATTCTGAGTGTTGCTGCTGCCGTAGCCGCACAGCCCTGAGCTATGTTGTAACTCACTTTACAGAATCATTCTTTATTTTGAGGACAGAAGTAAGATGTTTCATACACCAATTACTCATAAACATGCCTCATTCGAGTAAGTTTTTACTCTTAATTCAACCAGACTAAGTGAAAACGACTTTTGCAGAGACAGTTCGTATTCTTCAAATCGACTCATTCTTTTAAGTTCTATCAGTGTGGGAAGAAAAGGAGGGTGGGGTGACCTTTCTGGTGTGTTTCTAATATCTCCCCAAAAATCCCTGCGGGCAGGGATCGTCTTGGGTGTTCCAGGGTGGACTCCAGTGTTGTTATATTTAACGGGTTCCCAGCGCAGAAAGCCGGTAGAAGAAAGAAGAGGAGAAGTGAGGGAGAAAAAGAGCTCTGTGATGGTGAGCTGACGGCAGAGTATCGTTCTGGCCTGGAGGGAAAAAGCACCCTCTGTGCGTGGCCAGGGGTAAGATCTATGCTGCCCTTTTTCTTCCCATCACACTCTCCTTTTCTCTTTCTTGGTGGGGAGGAGGGATGTAGGTAATGAAGCTTAAGTGAGCCTGGTGTCTGGTAATGTAATATACACAAAGCCCTTGTCAGGTCTGGATCCAATAATGTGTCATTTACCACGTCTGGAACAGATTGGCCCAGATGATCGGAGTGAACCTTTGCCCGGGTGAAGAGTACTCAGCATCCCTCGGTCTGGATGGAGGCCTTACAAGCAAGTCTTCACCTCACCCCATCTCCCTTGTACCTTTCACCCCCCCACCCCACCCATTCCTTGTAAAGGCAGCTACATGCTTCACTTGAGATAGTTGACGTTTTGTGTGACCACTTGGACAGTTGGACTCGGCTGCGTCATTTTTACCTTTCCCCAACTAGCAGGAGAATTTTTCCTCAAAGGTATTTATTCATTGCAAACAGCTGAGAAGTCAAAATAGAGCTAGAAACAACTAAATGGAATTTGTTGATGCTTCATGCAAATGCTTCACTTCAGAATTAATTTTCACACTTCACCACAATGTAAAACTTGTGCATTTGCTCTGTTAAGTATCACAGCCATGAACAACTATTGTCAGTGCACAAGTGTGCCTGAAAGACCATTAAAAACAAACAAAACATACTTTCCAATTTTCATCTTAAAAATGTTGTTGGAATTTGATAAAAAATATTTTGATTTGGTAGGTTCACAATATTGCTTGTGCATCAGTGCAGAAAATTGGTACAGTTAAGAAAATAAAATACGTGAATAGACATTAATTCCAGATGAATTTCAACCAAAATATATATCTTTAACCAATAAAATCCTTTGTTCTGATGTAAGTAATAACTGTATACCTACAGAACATGCTCTCAAATTTACACTTTTAAACACCGAGCCTTGACATTACTTCAACTGCACAAAGAAAACAATATCATTACGTAGAAGAAAAAAAAAAAAGAAGCCTGACAAATTATCTATATTTGGAATAGAAAATGCTCACCTCAAGCAGGCAGTCAGTCAGTGCAGGCTGGATTGTTTAGCAGTAATATGTGTGTCTTCTCTTGATGTGTGGGGTGAGTACTCTCTGAAAATATTGCCTGAAGTGGAATAGTGTGTGCACGTGCAGAGATTCACATGGCAAATTCCTATATTTCTGTGCTGTATTTCTTCATGCACTGGAGAGAAATAGCTGTATGACTCATGTGTGTGTTTGTGTGGGTGTGCGTGCATGTGTAAAACTTATATTAATTATTAAACTAATTAAAAATGAAGTCAAATGCTTGTGGAGTTAAATGTCACCCCTGCAAAAGAAATTATATTTCCACTAGAAAACATGCAGCCAACCATCATGAAGTTCCCTCCCCTGCCATTTGTGTTTTCACAGGCACCAGGGTGGGCATATAGTATGAGATCATGTTCCTAATGACTGGTAGTAGTGGACGGTGTTTTAGAAAAACAGCTTATCAGCAATTTGTAGTTGAAGGGGAGTGCATTTACTCACAGTGGTAATTACAAACACAGGAGCCAATGGAGTTGCATGAGAGCAGGAAGTGCAGGGCTACGGGGGCATGTGTGTAAATGTACCACTTTGTCCCCGGTTGCCTGGGCCCAGGGCCCGGCCCCAGGCCCACACAGCGAGCATGGGGCCCAAAAAGCTCAGGGTGAAGAAGAAGAGAAAGGCATGTAAGGAGATGTAGATGGTACGAAGGCAGAAAACTTGGTGGAGTGCAGATTTAACCCCTTGGCTTTTTCTCAGTGAAGGGGGCCTATGCAACACTGTTCCTGTACTTGCTCCAATTTTTCAAATAAATGAGACAAAAAAGCTGTCCCAGCCTGTGGGAAAGTGAAAACTAGTTAAATGGAATGAACAAGAAAATGACAACTATTTATCCCCTAATTTTACAATATTTACACTCTTCCACCTTCTTCGTTCTCAGAGGAAATGCCTAACATTAGCATTTTTTGACTCATTCATTTAAAACAAGTGAAGAATAAAAGGTGAAAAATGGGAATACAAGAATACAGAAAAAAAAAATCTGTTTTTTAAAATCCCAGCTCTCCTATTACATACTCCAAATGTGCAAGACTGTGCTCACCCAGGCGGAGTCATTCTGGAGGCTCCTCAGGAGTATTGTAGCTCCCCTCCACGGTGTAGTCCTTGATTTAGTACTGTTAATAAACATGATGTAGTGCGTACAGTGATTGCTCAGACAGGAATGTTTCTTTTTTACTTCTTTTTATCATACCTACACACAGTTTCACATGTTGCAAAAAAAAAAAAAAAAAGGTCCCCCATGGTTTATTTCAGACCCTTACAGCTTTAAGCAGAGGGCAGATTCTACTGGAGTAGATTTAGCGTTATGAAATGCCAGGCCATTTCCCAGAGCGATTAGTGGGGCCCATCACATCTTTATCACAATGTATCTGTGTCTTTGTTGTGCTAGTGCAAATACTAGCAGGGTTATTACTGTCACTGTCAGGTAAGTATCAGGTGGACAAAGCTTCTGAAAACCATCCCCGATCGAGTATATGCATGTTATGGCAAGTTTTTTGGTGTTCTATGTTCACAGCTAGAGTGTTATTTGTCTAATAGTGTGCTGCATGCTTCAGAGGGATTATTTGCTAATTAAAAAGCAGTTTGCTTGTCCTGAACCTCTTTAAAAAAAAACAAAAAACTGTACCCAACAAGCTGGATTTATGATTTGCCTGCCAGCTTCTCCCTGGCGCAAATCTTCCAGCAACATGCTCTCGGCACAGAGCCCACATGGCCATTCACAGCTGGCTCTTATTACAAACCCATACAGTAGCCATTCTTTTTCTCTTACCCTCCTCCCTGTTTGGTGACGCTTATTAGAAATGTAACATACTTGTCTGGGAGTTTGTTACAGATTTATGTGTTACAGGTGTGCCCTTTAAAATGTGCACATACAATCTACACCAAGACCTGCTATCAACATGAGGCTGAAATATATTTTTTTAAAAATTCTGACTTACAAACAAATGTGGACTGAAACTGAACACTGATTGGAGGGTGGTAATTGTCCTTCTGAGACAAAGCAATTTCCTAGATGAGTTTTCGTGAGGGGCGTAGCAAGTATAATCTGCTTGTTTCTTCATGAAATTTTTGCAAATACTACCATGGTGAATGTTAAGACTCAGTGTAATATGAGCGCTCAGGCTCCACATTATAAGGATTTTCAGAATTCAAATGAATTTCCAGAACTGCTTCTTGATGTGCTTTGACTGGTACCTGGTGAGTCTGCTGCCTGTCTGTCAACACCAGATACCCTGAGCGTGAGCCTGTGTGTCGGCAGACCATTTCGCCCAGAGTCTGAAACTCCTGCCAACACATAGGGGTGAATCACACTCCTACCCAGACCACTGAAGGCATAACGGGGTCGTCAAGTTGCTCCTGACTGACTCCTGGCTTTAAGCTAGCATTGACACATTTACGAAACATGAAGGATTCTAATCCAAGCTGTGCAACATGTGACCAAAGGTGATGAGTTCATGGACTAAGCTCTCAGTTGTAAGCCGGGGTTGTGACAGTATCCGTGTCTTTCCATCTTTACCTCGGTCTTCAGGTTTCACAGGCTGCCTTCTCTCACATGGGTCCCTCCCCTGCCACTGTCTCAGCTCTTCATTTTGTCTCCGCACTCAACAACACCTCTCTGGTTACATGGCACCACGCCTCCTGGTTGGTATCCCCTCATTGTCTCTGCTTTAACTCTCCCTGCTTTCTTAAACTGAGAGGGACACTCAATGCCTTTAATATGGCCTTGGCCCTGTCTAACTCCAGTCTGTCAGGCTGATCTGTGAGCAGCAGGTCCCAGCTCCACCCTGAGTGATTGATGGCAGGGATGCCCTCTCCTCTCACCCTCCTCACCCCACCCCCGGCTAGGCGGACAGCATAACGTTTCATGAGCTCATCTGTGTGGCGCCCAGTAGCTGCACCTCAAACGCAGGCACCACTCCTGTCTCGTCCCACACGACTCCCTGGGGGACACAAAGCATGTGTGACCTCCCTTCATCTAGCCTTCAACCCCATCTACATATGACCCTCCAGTACCCTCACTGTATCATCACCGTCTCCATGTCAGCAGACTTGAACTCATTCTAAATACCAGACTATCGCTTTACTCTACATTTAACTTTCCATCCTAATCTTCTCGTTATTCCACGGTTGTCACATAATTAAATGTCCCAAATCATTACATACAGGTACATTTTCTCCTCCAAACTTGAATGGTATCAAACAAAATCCTGAAATAATATAATAGTGAGGTCAACATACTGGCATACTCCAAAAGACAAGCACTTTTGCATATACATTAGCTTATACATGTCTATCTAAATATTAGCATCAATACAGTTATTTATTTGACCTATACAGTAACATCAAACAAATAAGTACCTTCAGTTTTAGGAAACCTCAGTACTGACAGATTACATCCCTCTTTATGACTTATTTAACATATCTAAAAACAAAAAAACAAAAAACAAAATGAAAACATCACTAATGATGATCGTCTTCTGTGTATAGCACCAATGAAATCCCATGTTGAACGCTTCTTCAATATGTCACCTTCACCCTTTCCTCCACGTGCCTACCTCACCTTAACCTCCCTCCCGGAAGCCAGGAGACGCCTGTCCTCCTCTGCATGTGGGACATTCCAAGTACGAAGGAATCTGAGGACACTGATCACCTAATCTCTCGGACTGAAGCAGCACCTGTTGGGATGGCACTGAAGTGGAGGAAAAAAATCAACTCTGTGTGTATCAGATGATGCTGGCTGCGATGTGACAAAGACTTATCAATTTATGTACATAAAGTGATTCTACTCTGTGTTACTTATCCGATATGAAAATATGAAAATAAATGGGACATGCGGTCTTACCTTATTCTCCATATAGTCCATCAGCTCAACTTGACATGATTCTCTTGCTGAAAGACGAGTAACATTGCAGCAACCCAAATGCTTCCTGACCCAAATGAAACTAGACCATTCATGTAAGAATAGAACGCCAATGAAAGACATACAATACGTCTATGAGTCCTTCCTGACATCCAATCAAATACCTCGCCCAGCTGTTCATGAGGTGACCATGTGCTGTGGAAGACCCTGAGAGACTGTGAGCCGTGATATAAATCACTGAGCAGGACGCCGCAGTTGCCGCTCATGTCTGCACGTGTTGAAGACATTGAGATTTTTGCCATAGCTGCTTTGGAAAACTTGTCATTAGATGTGATTGTGTTATTATTCTGTTTACACTCGGGTTTTGTAAATGTGTCTCTCGGTGATGAATCGCTCGCTGCCTGTAAACACCTCTGTTTCCACCGCAGCGTCTATTAAATTAGAGCTGACAAATAAGAATTTCTATTAAAAGCCTATAAAAAGCTTGTGAATTGTAGTCAGGCTGCTTCTAAATCTGGAAATCATGATTAATGTTCACTTCTGGCTTCCTCAAATTGACGGTATATGTGTTGAATACATGATATGAGAGCTTGCCCGAATACCACATGTGTTTTATGTGTAGACTACAGTATGAGTGTACCCATGCTTTGGTTCATCTTGATAAATGATCTCGATTGCTCTTGGACTGCGATTGTTAATGTGGCCAGAGGAGGTCTAGTTTTTCCCTCTTGTCCAAGGTTATTTAAACTAAACCAACCATTCCTTTAAATGTCTCAAATCCCTTACAGCATGGGCCACAGCCTAATGCCTGACAGAGGAACGCTGCTTTGCATGTAGCCTGATTATTATCTGCTACACAAATTGCTTGCAGCTGCGTTGTTCACGGCTGACAGTCCCATAGTTTATGTATTGAAACTGTTGGAATGTGGACAATTACCACTTTCACTTTCTCACAAAAAACCCTAATATAGTTTACATAAACTGTTTTGTTGAAAAATCCTGCTTTAAAGGGTTTTATGAGCCTCTAGGGCGGCTTCAAGCGGATAAAAGAAAATTTGTTTCGCCGGTCTCAGTTCATACAACTATCTGGTAGCAAGGACAAACAAAAAAAGACGACCATGTTTCAAGCAAAATGATTATTATTTCGTGTTGATTCACTTTAAAAGGGAAAATTGTTTACATAATTGAATTGTAACAGGGTTTCATGTCGTACCACCCACTTCTAAAGTGTGCTGAAGGTTAAATTTTACCAGACTCAATGCTGGACTATTATATCTCTGTTGTGATTTAGGGGTCATATAAAGAGGAAACCACAAAGAGGTTAGCCAGCAAACAGTTGAACTCTCTGTTTGCTGGCTCCTCAAAGTTTTTGCAGTCTGTCATATGCTGATTTGTCACAGAATAAGCCATATCCGAATTGAGCAATATTCCAACAAAACACGCTCCAATGTGGGTTGCTTCTTATATAATTTTAGATTTTGCTACGGGGATGATGATACTTGCTCACTTCAGTGTCGGGAAAGGGAAAGTCGCTGTGGAGAGGAGGAATGGAGTGCAATGAGACAGGTTGTCTTCTTGTCAAAAAGCTGGTGAGCACCTTGCGAGTGGTTGAACAGTTTAACCTATAATTACTACAATTAAAATAATACTCATATTAACAAAGAAAAATTGCTTCCAAATGTTCTCTCACATGCGCACGAAAGACAAACAAAAACACATGGCATGGTTTGGCTGGAGAACTTTGGCACTAGAGCATGACATGTCAAAATTGAATTAATCTTGCATATAAATGAGTAACTATAGCTGATTTTATGAACCCGCACACCATACAAGAACAGTTATGAGTCTAAGACAGGACATTTTACAGTCTGATTATAAGTCTGGGGGTAGAGTCTTGGTTTATTGATGTAGATACATAAACCGCTTTGTTGCTAACACGTACAACGGCCTCACAATGCATGCTGGGAATTCCCCATATACTTGGTCAGGCATGACTCCAGAACCTGACTGTAGGGAAACAGCCCTAATGTGTGTTAAACCACTGAGAGGATTCAGAAGGTTGTTCACGGACCACATAACTGTAAGGTCACAGAAGACAAGACGGGGTGTGAATATTGTGTGTGTGTGTGTGTGTGTGCATATTCAGGAAGTGTTAGTGTTTAGGAGCTTCAGTGAGTGATCATTTCCATTCTAATCTGTCACATTTAAGTGGTCTCCCAGGACAAAGTGTAGCCTACAATGAGGGAAATACAGTAAATATTGCACATACCACCCTGACGTGTCACAACCTTTTTTGTGGGGAAAATTGCAGGGGTTGACATCAAAGTCAAAAGTATACAGCCGAAATCAAAATGTCAGCCATATGCCCTATAAAAATCACTGGACCTCTCACTCCTGTGATGAAGAGAAACAAGAGGGACTCCAAAGTCAACACAATTTTCTTTCTTTCTTCCAAAAAAAAAGCTCAGTTTCAGGTTTTGCCCTTTTGCTGCTCACAGATTGAGGAGCCCTGTTAAAGAGACCTCCAGAGGTATTACTGTTTGACTTCTTTTTTTTTTTCTGGCATTAACAACCTCATGTCCAGTAAGTGCCCTCCCATTGAAGTATTGATATAGAGGCCTGCTTTGGTGAGGAGTGTGAGGGAGTGATCAGAGGAGTCCTGCAGACAAAATTGCACTGCTGACCCTGTACATCAGTGATTGATGTCAAGTGTGACCATGAAACCCAACAGGGGTTGTTTTACTTTTGATTTTATTGGCCACCATGTCAGGCTGTCTGCTGTCTGAGGTGGAAAGACCAGTATTGCTACAATATCAGTCATTGCACTTGTACACTGTAGAGACACCACTAGACAACACCATGAGTTATGGATCAGTAATTGAATTCTTGTTCTTTTTCAAAGAGACAGTGTGTGCTATGACCCCAATGATACTTAGTATTATGACCTTATTACTTTGCGATTTTGACTGTGATAAAACAAAATACCATCAACCCTATTCAATTACATTCATAAACATATCATTTATATTATGGACTTAATTTACATTAAGCCTCTGAGGGAAAACTTTTTACCAGCATGGCAAGGAAACGTATTTGTACTGTAGAAGTGCAAAGTGCAGGACTTAAACATGGAAAATGGAGCTTACATTAGGTTAAGGCAATAAAAGGATTTGATGAGCTCAGGAAATAAATCCTGGTTTTGGCTTAATGACAATGCAGCACCTTTACTTTGTGATTTCTGAACTAGCCAGGTGCTTAAATATAGCCATGAAAAACGAGTGATGTATATTCTCAACAATTACCTTTTACATTTTACCATTTTGTGCTTTGCCAGCAGACATTTATGAAAGGAAAATATGGTATTTAAAAACATCTCTGAGGTGATGTAGTTGTATAAAGATATCACAAGCTTAAGAAGATTTTTAACAACTCCAATACATTACATACATCATCGCAGAAAAAAAAGTTACAGATACACAATATTTTGTTTGACTTTAACTTTAGTCCCCATGGAAGTGTTCGTGCAATGTGAATCTTATGCAGTCATAATAAAATGTCATGACATTTGTTTCAGTTCAGAGCTTCATTCTTTTTTCACCAAGATCTTGTAGTGATGATGGAGGAGTTGTACCACTGCAGAAAGTCCATGTGTGTAAATGATGTCTCATGCTTCCTGAACCACTCTTTCACAGTTTCAGTCTGATGAATCTGTGCACTGTCATCTTAGAATATGTCTGTCTCCACTGATGTTCAGACCTGGTCATTCAGTATATTCAGGTTCAGCTGCCTGCATTTTATGGACAAATAACATTGTTGAACCTTGACCTGACCAACTGAAGCAACCCCAGATCAGAACACTGACCCCACAGGTTTGTACTACAGGCACTAGGCATGATGGGTATTCCCTCCATTCACCTCTTTTTGTCACCCTGATGTGTCCATCATTCCTGGACTCATCAGATAATATGACCTTTTTTCCACTGAAACACAGTCCAATTTTCACGCTTTCTATCAAACTCATGGTTGATTCAGAAATGAGAAGTTACTCATCCCATCAGTTAATGACCTTCAGCTGAATTTTTTTAATCTGCACAGTGATTATCCAATGTAAGGCTTTTATCTATTTTCCTCAGTTAACCTATAAAGGCAGAGTACTAATTTTGGGTTCTCCCTCTTGAACTGCCACCTTAACGTGGTTGGGGAGTTTGAGTGCCCGAATGATCCCAGGAGCTATGTTGTCTGGGGCTTTATGCCCCTGGTAGGGTCTCCCATGGC
>JAQQZY010000010.1:19854680-19866541 GCA_030068375.1 Ostorhinchus rueppellii | reverse complement strand
TATATTAAAAAGACAGTTGTTAGGTTACAGGTTTTTTTGGGGGGTTTCTGCATATAAACTTTGTTGGGATTAAGGAAAAGGGCTGGGGGAAGGGCTAATTAAGAAAGACAAAGACAGAAAACATACAAAGAGACCCAGCATGAAACAGTACACATACTCTAGTCTCCTCTTAACGCCTATAACCACTCCTAACTTCTCCTACAGAGTGTTTTGCCCACTTAAAAATGTCACTTTGTGTCTGTTGTCAACTTCCAGTGTTTAAGGATTTACATTGACTTCACTCTGGAACCATGCATGTCAGCAGCTGACACTATAGGGGTAACCCCATGTGTTGAATGACAAGGGGTCATGACCAAACAGCAGTGTATGATGACTTGAGAAGAGGAACAGGCTCTTTGGGTGAAAAAAACAAGGTTAGCTCTAGGAAAAGATTACGGGTAAGGGCTTGTGTCCACAGGCAGCTTTTTTTGGACTGGAAGTTCCCACAACCTGACTATAAGTTATTGTTGCAGTGGTTTCACACAAAGTTACTTATGCAAAACTGCATTATTCATCCCTGTTGGTTCTACTGTATGAAATACCATTGCTGTTGGCTCAGAGAGTAATGTTACAATATTTTCTCCAAAATTTTGGAGATTAATAAAAGAATTTAAATGGTGGCACATCTTCAATTTCCAAGTCGAAACACATTACAAGTTCTCCCACTGTGGCTTACATTTCACAGAACAAATATGCTGATGTGCTATATGTCACTGGGAGTCAGTGAGTTTTTCCTCCATCATTGTTGATATTGTAAGCTCCGCCTCTTCTTGATTTTGATTGGTTGGTGTGAGAGATGTGACACTGATATGTGCTTATCAGCACAGTTTAATAGTTGAACTTTTTCCAAATCAAAGCACTGTTAGTCCCAAAGAAAAAGAAAAAAAAAAAAAAAAGCATGCAAAAGCTGTGTGCCAAGAGTATTTTTTCACCAAGGCATAAAAGCAGTCTCCTGTAATGTAGGAGAGTAGGTCATGTTGTGATGTAACACTGTTACAGTTACAGGGCAGTCATGGTCAAATGTAAGAGTATTTGAAACAAGTTGCAAACATTTGGATCAATAAGTTGATCCAACTCATCCTACAGGGATCTTGGCAGCTTCACTACATCATCTAGCTGGCTCAGTCTTATCACTCATAACAAAAAGTGTAAAAGTACTTTCTAAAATATGACAATTTGGGTTTGCTAGCTGCACATTTTCTGATTGTGCATGTTCACTTTACACAACCGATATATGGGAGATTTGTTAAAGAGTATGAGATAGGAAGGACATACATTTTTCTGTAATGTTTTACAATAAAGTAAATAATCAAATGTACATATAAATAAACAAAAATAACACATTCCAGATTATATGAAATGCAATATTGTACATTCATGAAAAAGATGCATCTGTGATTGTTCCATGTACTACAAAACGTACACCGAAATGAAACATACATAGACATAGACAACATTACATAGAAATTAATTAGCAAAAGTGATTTTGTCAATGCCTAAAGACAATGTGTGGGTGCGAATGACAGAGTAAAGACAAATTTGGCCACAGGCCACTATTAGACAGTAGAGTGATGGATGTTGCTCCTGTTTCTAATGAAGCTCCTGTCTCCTATTAGCCCAGGGTGAGGGAAACAAAAAGGGAGGGAAGAAGGCTGCAATGGAGGCCAGGAGCGCAGAGTTATCTCATGCTAACTTAGTTAGCTGATAGGCTCCAGGGATACAGGAGGAGAAGGGTCAAGACCCCTACCAACGTCCCCCAAGGGACAGAGGCACAGAGAAGTCAACATTCCTGAGAAACTCTGAGACCTTCCTCCCCTAGAGAGATGAGGAAAAGAGCAATGGAAAGAGGAGACAGAGAGCCTAAGAGAGAAAAAGAATGAAAGAACTTTGCATGTTCTTTCCATTTGCTCTCTACACAGAACAATTCATGTAGAAGCACAAAAATCACACATGAAGGTGTCATAGGTGTCACATAAGTGACCCATAAACTCATATTGACCTATAGGTAAACTCATTTATGTCATTTTTTATTTCATTTTTATGCTAACTCCTGAAATAGTCTTTCTCTCCCCTCCTATCCTCCCCTTCCTAAGTTATTTTCAGTGCAGTGCTGGCTGGCGCCTGCAGAAGTCTGAGGAGCAGAGAAATTCTTACTAGTTTTCTGGCACAGAGCCATTGTTAAAACGATATAGCATGTCAGGTTTATCGCTTACAAGGGCATGCAAAAACAATCTGCAGAGTCTGTACCTGTTTTTGTTTATGAGGCATAGTTTCAAGAAAATATATGTGTGCACACAGCTGATCACACACTATTTTGCAGCTGTAGTACTGGTGAACACTTTGACAAATTCTACAGGCGCAGGACATTGATAATCACATTATTTATTAGCCTTGTCTCATATCGCTGATACTGGATCTCAGCCCTGGGCTTATAACTGCCTCTCTGTGAGATCCGTGTGGCGGATGGTGTGTCCAGAAGTGCAGTTGTGTAAGACTGTCTACACATGATAAGACAATACAAGAAAAATATAAAGATCTAATACAACAAACACACACAGAGGTTTCATTTTTTTCCCCTTTATTTTCTTTTCCTTGCCATTTTCATTTGGATAACTCCACTGAAAACACTGATCAGAATTCAATGTTTTCATACCATCTTTCAAGTGAAACTCACACAGAAGCTCTACTATCAATGTAGAATGTGTGAAGGCAACTGGCTGCAGCCTGGACACACCACAGTTTAAGGTCTGACAAGATGCACAGTAATATCACTTTGTCTGACCTCAGAACTAAATCCCATTCACTCCCCCTACTGTACAGAGAGCACACAAGGCACATGGGAATTTCAGTGTGTACTGCCTGTGGTTTTGATCGGTGTTGTTAAAGTAGAAACACAATAATGAAACTGAAGCTACAAGCACACGATCGTCAGAATGTTTCCGCCTCACAACATGCATCCTGCATCATATGTTTTTTTGTGACAAGAAGCAAGTGTAAGTAGAAAAGCAGATCATTGAAGGAGTGCCCAATCACAGAAAACATTATTTTTTTGGTTTCTGAGTCATTCCTCAGTTCAAAGTGAATGCAAAGCACCAAACAGAATGATTTCTGTTTGTTCTTTGAGGCAGACACAATTTTATCCTGTCTGTTAGCATTTCTCTTTTTTTCTCCAGATCTAATACAAGAAAGCTTTGACAACCCCCATTCTGCTCTCAGTCTCAGCTTGTCATCTGCATCTCACTCCTGACAGCCCACACTGCGATCTCTCCTCAAATATGTAGGAATGTATGGGAAGTATAGCTTCTTGGAATGCCATTGGCAGCGATTACGACAAGAATACGACAAGAAGGCAGTCGCAAGCCATTTCAGAGCTTAACACCAACCTTACAGCATTCTAAATCACTCATCAATAGGGCCTTTTGCATTCAAGAGTAGGTTATGTGCAGTGAGAGAAAGTAAATGTACCATTGCTTGAAATGGCACAGTGTTGCTGCATTGCTGTGAATGGACGCCATGCCCTCCAGACACCCCTCGTCTGGGTTGAAACCCCGCAGTAGTGGTCAGTGTATGCAAGGGGTGGAAGGAAATTTAGACTTTCATCGTTGGTTAAAAATAGCTTGCTCCCTCTCTCAGAACAAAAAAAAAGAGAGAACCCTGCTAATAATCACAGCTCTGTACAGGCTGTCTGAAGCATCTGGTCTGAGAATGTGTCATTTTTTAGGAGGGGCCTGGGAAACTGCAGACACCACGCTTGCTGCCCAGAATAAGAACCATGGGAATGATTGAAGGGGTCTTTTTTTTTTTTTTTTTTTTTTTGTGGCTACTATAGTAGACCTAGCCTGTCTCCAGAAGTGGACGGTCTCCTTGCTGAGCCAGGCATAAGTCACTCAGCGGCTGGTTTGCCAGAAACAGATGACTTTATGGCAACATGTAAAAGGTGGGAGTCAGATGACATCAGGGAATCAGAGAACCTGGGAGAAATATCATTTCTCAAGGGTCAGACAAAAGACTCATCACTTAGCCATAAAAATGTAGAGCTGATTGTGCCATTCCATGAGAAACATCTGCATACTTTTTGTCCACTTTTTCTTAAAACATACTCACGTGTGTTCAGCATTCACTAGATCCTTCTTTATGCTGAGTGTGGGGCTGTACTGGTGGGGAAGGGGGATGCCCACACAATAATTAGTCTTGTTAATAAACATAATAACCTTAACCATAATCAGTTTGTGTAACTAGCAGGGACAACAAACATAAACATGCACTGTGTTTGTTGTAAAGTTTAATCTAAAATCTAATCTACTTTGTCTCTTTCTAAACTTCTCATTGTAAATATTTAAACTGCAATAAATGAGAATATATTTAGCTACTGGATTAAATAAATAAGCATTTTTGTGGAAAATTTTATTAATGTACTTGTTTGTACTCTATTGCTTTCAGAAGAAAACCAAGAAACTGTTCTTCTCCTGATGTGTCTGTACCATGTGGAGTTTAACGTGGTTCAACACTGGTGTGAATTGTCACAAGTGAAAATCGCCCGATACACTAGGGGAAGTTGCTGCTGCTGTTAACTTGGCTAACAATTAGCCTTTATAACCGGCAGAGGTGTTCATGGGAGACACACTGGTTAATAAGTGCTGTCTGACAATGGCTTCTCATACAAATCCCAGTAGAATTTAACTTCATGGAGGTGAGGTTTACTCCAGTGAACAGACACATTTCTCATTTTTATGATGTGACCATAACCTAGAACAGTGTAGGAAAATGTGATAATATTAATCCACAATATAACCATCACGTACATAATCTTTAAATAACATCTCTTAGTCTGCCAAAAGAAAATCAACAGCAGTGGAGAATGATTGAAACCAGTGAGAACAGAGATAATGTTTAAGCCTTAAAACTGCAGGTGGATTATAACGTGTCTATTTGATGTGTGGACGATATCATATTATGTAAGAAAATACAAGGTTGCAAATCACATTTGTACTTTTATCCATCCACAGCTTGACTTGGTACTACAATGATCATTTCTCATAACTTTGGTGAACATATTAGGGTTTTATATTTTGCACACATGTCATTCTGTGGCGACACCACAATGAGCAAACAACAAACTGTGAATGAGGCACACGATTTCTGTTTGGATCCCGTGCCTGCTGAAAGCGAGAATATTAAAACATGAAATTATGGTAGAGTGGGGGCTTTAAATATATGCCAAACACATGCACCTGGATTCAACAGAATATGTTCCTAAATGTACTTGTGACATTTGACCTCATTTAAATGTGAAATAATTATTGTTTGAGAGAAAAGACTGATTTCTTTCCTGTGTTTCATTCAAACATATAAACGATAAAAATGTAAATATGTATATTTTTGCCATTATCACACTGCTTAATAAAAAATTTTCTGACTATGACCAATAATAAGAAGAAGAAGAATAGAAGAAATTCTCAGATCACCCTCCTTGTTCCATTTCCCCACTGTCACCTCTAAACTGAATGTCTGCTGGAGGTGAAGAAAATGTGCTAAATGTTCTGTTTAAACATCAACCGCTGCCTCTCAGAGACACCATGCAGTTTAACGCTTAAATATTGTTGACAAATAAGCTTGTTGCATCTCATACTGAAAAAAAAAAAGTCAACCAGCTCAAAATCATTACCCTAGTTTGTGTGTTCCCAGACACTGGACTCCTGCACTCAGTGATGTGTGCGTTCAGTTTGGTCTGACCGTCATTGCAATAGAAATAAATGACATATAAAGTCTAAATGTGTCACTACATAGTTAGTGTGTAACCGCAAACAGAGAATGGACAGTTTAAGAATCTCAAAATGTGTCGTCAGACCCGTTCACAGAGTGTCTCATTCAGAAACGTTCAGTATTTTTACCTTAGTTTGTCTCTTTTACTGTACGTTTTCCATAGATGTCTGAGGCTGCTATACAGAGATGGAGCTCCCTATGTGTGTTTGTAATTGCGTAGCCACTTACTACCAATCAAAGCTCCATTACTACTGCGTTTTAAGGCATTAGAGATGTCAACATTGTTAAGGCATGTGTATTGTTTTCTCAGTCAAGGAAAATTAGAAAATGAATTCCTCTGGGCTGAAGTGGAGTGTGTTCACAAGAGGGATAAACGAGGGCGGCATACATGTGGGGGTCAGAGGGTGGGTGGGAGTCTGTGCGCTGAGGGAAGGCAGTGGCGGTGGGGTGGGGAGATGCCAAATTGTGCTCAGTCACACTGGCAGATCATTTTCACTGAGACAGCTGAATTGTGGGAAAAGAGGAAGCATGGCTGCTCTGCCATTTGTTTTGCTTGTCGCAGCCTACCACCCAAACGATTAAAGACACGAACACACACCTCTATCAGATGTGTCACTGGTGGAGTTGCTGAACAATCATTTCTAAACACTGCGGTCTGTGCAAAGTGCAATCCACAACTCTTCAACAGGATGTGGCACAGGTAAGTAAAAAAAAAAAGCAAAGCACAAGTGTCTTAGAATAAACTTTGTATTTTGGTATTTTGCTGTAATAGTATATTCATTGTGTGCTTATACACTACTCTTGACCTTATACAAAGAAACCCCTCTCTCTTTACGCCCCCTACATCCCCTCCTCTCCCCTTCTCTGGCAAGGAAATGGCAGCTTGAGCACAGTTGAGAGCAGTTATGGCATTATAGGACAACAGAGGCGTGGCTGGCCTTTAAATGAGGGGACAAATTGTAGTGCAAGGAGGAGAGCCAGCAGTGGCACATGGGAGGTGGCCCCTGCGTAGCTCAGCGGGGTCAAGCAGGCCTCCATGCCATGTGAACAGGAAAGGTGTCTGAACTTTTGCCTTGTCCCGCTCAGTCCATCATCTAGCAAATGGAGCACATCAGCCACACTGGGGGAGAGTCTGGCTGGGGTGGAAGTGGGGAGGTGGGTGATGGGGGTGGCTGAACACCTCACACAAGCTCCCTTTGTGCTCTGAACAGGGGTTTGAATTTGGGAGGGGGGCAGTTGCAAACTGAGGTAAGGGAGATGGATGGGGTATATTGGAGGAATTTGTGAGGAACATGCTGTTGGAGCAATTATCACAATTTCATTATCATGGCCAAACAGCAGAACATCTATCTTCCCATTGAAGGTTTCACCTGCATTTCATTTTAGACTTAATAACAATCCAGTAAATTGTGAGCAGCTAAAGTTCTCTCCATAAAATCAACGCTGCATGGTTGTAATGAAGAATCATGCCAGCACGCTACAGGTACTGCATTACTGTGCATACTGCCTCATAGGGCACCAGCAGTTTAATTAAACTCAGCCATAAATAATGTTATTGCACCATCACACCAGCATCAGCTCATATTTGTGGCTTATTATGTAACACCTGTGAACATGTAGGAGATTCAAATATGCATGTGCTGCGGTACAGTATTAGAATTTGCAGTTTCTGTTACAAGCACCTAATCATAAATCATTATTTTCTTCATCACTTATTATTTTTCTGTCCATCTAATGTTTGTATGATTGTGACAAATTTACATCTATACGTTTGTGCCAACTTTGCAGCTCTTCAGTTGCATTTAGATACCACAACTAAATATCACCCACAAGAGATATGCAAATGTTGTTGTGTATTGGCTTTGCACAGATATATGGAAAATTTTTAAGTTTCCAAATCTATCTATAGATAAAAAATATAATTTCATCTCAAGAAATATATTCCCGTGATGCAAAAATAAACTGAAATATGGAGAATGACTGCAAGTGAAGTTGTATTTCGACATCACCAAATTTAACTATAACTGACTCTTAAGATGCTTCAGTTTAAATATAGTAGAACAGGCTGCATTACTTCCTCCCGGTGGGAACTGAGTGGGTGTGTAACAACAATATCAAGAATTATTTCAATCTTTAATATACACGATATCTTTCTATAAATATGTGTATTTTATGATGTCACGGTATTTAAGTGATTTGCCTCATCTACTTTTAAAAACCTTGCATTTCGTTATGCAATGACAAAACATGATGGATTTACAGAATAAACCTGCAACTAGTGGCTTTATGGTCATTTAATCACCACCTTTAAAAATAGTAAAAAGTCTATTTAAAGTGGAATTATTTATGTGTAGTCTTATGGAATATACATTCAAATTTTCACTTTAGATTTACATATCAAGTAACGTCTTAATCACTGGCATGTCAATCTGGTAAAAACAAAAAAACACGGGCAACTCTTCCAAAACCCAATGTGAAATTATGTCATGTAATCTAATTAAATTGTTACTAAGTGGATGGAATATTGAAGGGAAAAATCCACAGATTTTGTCAATCTCTACAATTGATTTAATTAACTGCAAATCTTTTGCTGCGACCCCTGTAATCCTGTTTTTTGCCTTTTTTCACCCGGTAAAAATTAAAGTTTCACTATAAATAGAGGTAGATAATGCAGTTGACCTGAGGGGTTAATTCTCAGGCTTTTGGATGCTTTCATCCCCTGGAGGCCCACAGTCCACGCTCTCCTCAGGTTACATTACCATGAACTCGAGAACCACTGCAAGGAAATGAGTTCATATGGAGAAATGAAGCCAGGATTTGGTCTACTCGGGCACCTTTGTAGGCACTCCCAGGATGAGAAGACAGAAACAGGCTGGGTCTTAATGCTCTGATTCCATGCTACGTCATCAGGTTAATGGGAATTCAGATAAAGACAGAGAAGTCATAAAAGAAAGGGTCGAATATCTGATAGTTTACAGAGAACATGCTTTGTTGGAATGTGACGTAGCTTTCCTGTTCAGTTAACACCTGTCAGAATCATAGACAAACATACACGTGAAGGCTATAAAAGCCAATAAATAAAAAACTTAAATGAAATGGTTCAATTAATACCAGATGAAAAACCTTGGTGAGTTCAGCCACGCTGATCTGTGTCCGTGCATGTAGCGGAGCCAGTAGCTTTGCTGACTAATTGCTCCTTTACATAATCCTAAAATGTTTTTACATAATCTCAAATACTGTTTACACATGAAAACTCTACAGGATTAGTGTTATAAAGTACTTCATGCTGCCAGAATAAATATACATCCTATGTAACGAACCAAACCATTTCAGCATTTATCTTTCTACATTTGTTAACCTAATCAAAATACAGTTGGATAAATAGATAAATGTGGCCTGAGTACACATACAGAAGTCAAACAGCAGATGACATGTCTGTCAGTCTTTTCCTACACTTCCAGTATTCATTCATCTGTGCTGGTGACACTTAGGGCCTGAGGCAATGGCATTTATGTCACACTCATATGATATATACCCTATATAATATGCGTTCACACACCACACTCACAGAGCCCAAACAAACACACGTGCGAGCCACACTCATGCCTAAATATGAAAAATATAGAAAAACACTGATTGACTGAGCAGCTGAGCTCAGCTGAGGTCTGGAAGCTCCATTGAAGGGGCTACTGTGGTGGACCTGAAGGTAAAAGTGCCTCCTGGGGTGGGGAACTCTGGGAAAACGGTCGCTGAAGATTTGTTATTGGCAGCATCAGGTAGCCTAACAACCTAACAGCTATCCTAACTTTTGGCAAGTTGTAGTATATAATTCAGACACATAGACATATAGAAACTCACCACAATTTGAGCTGTTTTTATTTATACTTTTAAACTCTATGAAATGACATAAGGAAAAGAGAACTGTTTAAAGGTGCGTGTGTGTGGCCTTACAGTGAGCTCAGAACAACAAATAAAAAAGAACTATTTCTTGATTGTTGACATTTTTCTTCAAACACAGCGTCTGGACTAGAACACATCATTGCTCAGAAATGAATTAATCATCAAAATATTACTTCTCATCAGACCTGCATGCACCGCTTCCTCTCACATTGTGCAGATATGTCATATAGTAAACTTTTCTTGTTCCTGCACATGCCCAAAAGCCTCCCACTGCCGCAGCACCCCCAAACCCCCAAACCCCAAGTGCATACATTAATCTTGTACACCCGGGAGGGAAAAATCCAGCAGCTGCCAATGCAGTCCCACCCAGCTAGCTCTGTCCCTGGAGTTCTACTAATTCCAAGGTCATGTGGCTACTCAGCCCTTTTCCTTTCACCCTGTCTGCTTACCTCAGCTGCAAAAAGAGGGAGAGAAAGAAGCAGAATGGTATGGGGGGGGGGAATTGCAAGGTTTTCATAAGTAGTTCTGTCACTGAAATTCCCCTATGCAACCCATCTGAAAGCATCGGCTCCTGGGAGGTGACGGGGCATATATTTCAGGAGGGATGGGTTCAGTGGGGGAAATATAAAGCCCTGATGCTGCCGTCTAAGTACCCTCCATCTTTAGTGGTATTTCATTAGTTGTACTGACCAGATAGACCTGAATCTACCTCATCTGTGAATTCCCTAGAGGTCAAAGATTTCATATGTGTTTTTCAGATGAGCAAACATATGATATATGTTCTTTTATTGTGTTGATTTGAGTGTCTGTTGTGGCAGTGGTTCATGCTTTCAATTCAAACTTTTATTATTATGATTGAATGACGCTTTTTTGGACATATACTTTACACTCCTTTTCCTGTCCCTAAAACGACTGATTTAATTTTACAGGCTCTTAAATACCTAGCCTGCAAATTACCCATAACACAAAAATATTGGGACAATACTTTAGTTTAAAGGCTCGTCATTCTTCCTGAGTGGTAGTTGAAGAAACGCAAAAACCAATTAAATAAGAGTAAAATGAAATAACAATTCTGCAGCATTGTGTGACAGTTTTAGATGGTGTATAGCCCTTAACCCATTAAGACCCAAACAGCCACTGGTGACCAAAATCATCTACTGATCTAAAATGTTTAATAACTTCTGAACCACTAAACCTATTAATGCATTGAAATAGTTGGTGTAAAATATTGTTTGTCATCTTTTCATAGTCATCAGATATGACCCATTTGGACGTTCAGAGGCTCTTTAGTGAACATGGAAACACCGTCATCTTCTATAACATTAATTCACCAGTAAAACCCATTGAATTGGATCAATGACAGTGGATGGACACACTTGTTTTATGTTCAGTTCATGATGTATTTTACTGAAAAAGTCACTTTTCTTCAGTTTTCTCTGTTTTGACATAATAACCCTCAACTTTATTGTGAGGTTTTATGAACATCAACATGAATAATGAATTAAATATAGGAAAATACCTGATTTTCATAGAAAAAAAAGGAAAAATACAGAAAATAATATAATAATAAACGGTGGTAAATTATTTAAGAAAGGTTAAATAATGAGAAAAGATTATTTAGGAACTGCCACAAAAGTAGTATGGGGTAATTATTTGTTAAGACAGAATAAAAACACCAATATAATTCTTTATTATGAAATTTATCACCATCTTTGCCTAGCCCCGCCCCCTGTTAGCAATGCTACACCTGAGCTCAATACATCTCAATACTATTATCAATTGTCCATCTGGTGTATGCAGGCCATAAATGTTTGTCTTATCATTTTTGTGACCATTTCTTGTCAAATTTCTTTTCACTTGATGCATTTTTAATTTGTTCATGCAGTGCACTAGCATTAAATTAGTTTACATTTTAGCAAGAACACTTTTTTTGCATGTGAGTTATCAAAAACAAATTTCCTGTTCCAGTAAATACCTACAATAACTCATGCAATCAAAGGATAGCACAGTGAATGCATATCTTCAGCCTTGTTACAATTTTCTGCAACAATAAAAATGAAACATTTAATTGGCATATAACTGTTAAAGGTGCAGTATGCAGAAAATGTATCTAAAGTAATCATAAAATGGTCCTGATGTGTCACCAGACATTAAGGAAA